>JARHUK010000463.1:0-38351 GCA_031001725.1 Pseudopyricularia javanii
GCTGAGTTGTTACCAGATGATTTTCTTGTCTTTTGTTTTTGATCCTGTCCTTTTTCTTCATACTGCTTATTAAATGATTTGTTCTCCTTTTCTTTGACTCGCTCTTTGCGAAATGGCAATCATAAAAAAAGCATGCGTCTGTCTTTTTTTTTTTTTTAATTTTGGGGAGGGAAGAACGCAATTCACACAGTCCGAGAAAGGCACCCTTTTCTCTGTTTAAAAACAGAAGCCAACATAACCCTCTAATGCTCAGAGGGGGAACCAGTTAGTCAAAAAAAACTGATATTAAAAAACATGATTGGCGCCGACATGACCACAACAGGAATGTCAAGGGGGGCCTCCATATCACCATCTTTACCCAATGGCGCCAGAAGCAAGAAAATCTTAACCAACCTCGCAACCTTCCACAAATAACTTTCAAACTTACAGATTTCCGAGTAGATGGTGAAATTTGTGAGCCCTATTGACCAGTAGAAGGGAAGTGGGTGAGATGGGTTTACTACCTGCCTCCCTACCCATATAAAACGACATGAAGGCGCAATCATGTGAATGTGAGTATGAACACGGGGAGAGAATGGCAGTGCCTGATAGACGGACTTGTATTAGGGGAACTAAAGCCAAAAGGACAATCTGGAAAGGAAAAAAAGACAAAACGAACACAAAAGTCAGTAGCTAAAAAAAACCCAGCGGTTGAACGCTGCCAATCTCATGTCTCCTGGTGTTGAAATCCTCGGTCGATTTCTCCTGGTGTTGAAGCCCTCGGTCCATTTCTCCTGGTGTTGAAACCCTCAAAAGCCATGCCAAAGTCCTTCCTGTCGTATTCCCTTTCGATCAACCACCGCTCCTAACATCGCTGGATCCATCCCTTGCCTACCTTGGGTATACAAAGTAGGAAGGTAGGTACCCCGGTCCGCCGCCCCCTGAATCCAACTCACATGGCGCATCCCTTCGCATTCCTTCCTACAGTAGCCTTTTCTGGATCTCTTGAGCCGAAATCCTCTTGCTGATATCAGTCTCCAGCATCTCGTAGGTTATATCTTCGACCACCTTATTCTTGTCCAGGCTGTTCCGCGCCTCCTCGATGAAGTCCAACCATTGCTTCCTTTTCTTTTCCTCTTCGGGATCTTCGTTTAGGCATTTGTCGATATTCCGGTTATAGCTCGCCGCATGCTCCGGCAGAGGAATCTTGCCCATCACGAAAAGCATCGTCACCCCCAGCCCCCATATGTCAGTAGCAGGGCTGGGTGGTTTCGAGTTCCATGGCTCCGGGGCCATGTACATCGGGGTTCCACCAACCAATTCACCGTGAGATACTGCAGTGGCCATTTCAAAGTTGCGCAGCACCGCGCCCCTCTCGGGGGAAAACGATATGTTCCACGGTGCCAGGTCGTTATGGAATATTCCCTTGATAGCCAGGTACTCCAGGGCAGACGCCATGTCGCGCAAGACCATGACTGCGTGCTCGCGGTCAAGGAGAGGGGTGCTAATGGTAGGTGGGAGTACTTCAAAAAATAGGGCCAGGATGCGACCATCGAACTCCTTCAGCGACGCGATGTTTCTCTACGAGATGTTTGTTAGCAAAATGGGGGTCTCTCTGTGCCCCTGCTCCTGTTGGCGGGGAGCTTGACTGGGAACTTGAACTCACATGGTTGAAATGCTGCGTGGTCATCTTCTCAGTTTTCCAGCGCGCAACGGATTTGAAAGGCTCATTTGGGCCGCCGCTGGGAATAAAACGCTTCAAAGTGACGAGTCCGTCCACCTTCGAGTGGCAGAGAGGAATGTCTCCAGTTTGGCTATAAACCCTCCCCAAGGCCACACTATAGTCGACCGGGCCATAGAGATAACACTCACCCGCTCTTGGTTTCGGGGGAGACTTGAGCAGGTGCCACGCGTTGCCGTGTGTCATGCTAGTCGGGACTCCGTCGTAGAACTGGCCGCCCATGGAGATGTTGAACTTTCGGGGCATAACCAAGACATCGGCGAGATGATATCCAGATGATCCGTGCTCATTTGTCCTCGACCAGATCCTCCATAGGCCACGCTTGACTTTGTATATTTCTCCCCCAACGAAAAGCCCCTCGGGTGTATTTCCCGGAACGAAAAGACTCTGGGTTGTATTCGCCCCAACGAGATAATTCTCGGTTGGCATATCTCCCAGGAAGAAGAAACTAGTCCCGTGTCCATTTGATGACTTGCTGCAACGAAAATAACACGTGTCTTGTCCGGGATGATAGAAAACATCAAAGTTGACGTATAACGGTTGGAAATACTCATTATGAAAAGAAATTTGTAACGAGCAGTCCGGGTAACACGTTTGACGAATGGCTCTAATTTCAAACCCTGCGTAGGAGGGGAAGGTATCAAGGATCTCGGGGTTGCGTAAGCACCGGAGCTCATGGGCAGAGAAAAAAAGGAGGCGAGTATCGCCATTAGTAGTCCCTAGGAGACTTTCGAGCTGGGCGCCAAAAAGGCCAGCAGTATAACTGGGGTAGAGGTTAGTGAGACAGATCAGATTTGATGCTCGTGAGTGGGTTCCTCTACTTGGGTTCCCTTGCCTGTCGAGGTGCTTGGGGGTTGGGGTGGGAAATGGCCATACTTGATGACATTGTTAGCCTGGGGGACTAATGGGGAGGATGAAAGTAAGGCTTGGCCCTGCTGTATAGGGTGGTGATAGTCCATGTTTGAATTGTAACTTTTTGTAGGAAGGGTAGCTCGATCTCCTTTATGAGCGTGGGCCAAGCCTTGATGTCTGGTGGGTGTTTCTAGGTTGGAAACAAGTATTATGAAGTATTATCAAATATAATTAAAGAGACCGTATAGGTTGGTCAAGAGGTAGAGCAAAGGAACACGAGAATATCTTGGGCGGAAATCGACGCATTTTTTATATACGACGCCCTCCAAAAAAGGGCGAACTAAGTAGGTTGATCGATGCGCTGACATCGAAGGTCTAGGGGGGCTGTCGAGATATTTTTAGTCGATGGTGTGAAGATTGCAGTGCAAAGGGCGGAGCAGCAATTCTGTCTGTCTGTAGGTGGGCTGGCGGTGCGTTTGACCAGTTAGCTACGAAAGCTGCGAGGCTGTAGCCGCCTTTGTAACACGACTGCGCATTTTCCCACGTCGTTGGGCGTCAGCTTTGTTCCTTGGCACGTGAGCTGGCTGGCCAGCAGGTATTTTTACCCAGACTGCGCCTTCTCCCTCGCCCTGCTCGCTCGCCATTTCTATTTCTACTGTACTCGCACTCACAAAGAGACAGCATACCATCGAAGGCGTTCGTTTCTGGCAATTCGCTGGCTTTGCTTAGCACCAAGAGTCTTCGGTTTTTTACATTTTGCCTCCGCCCAGGTTTCAATATAATCGTCTCGTTAACGTTGTTCCAAGATCCGCACCACCTGTTGAGTTTCCGTCTGCCCAGAAGCATTATATCGGCAAAATCCACACTACGTTCAACGTTTCGACGACTGGAAACCACCTGAGCGTTCCAATTCAGACAAAACTGCTATGCCCCTTGGAAGGCAAAGCTTCTTCAGATTTGGTTTACCTTTATTAACGTAAAGTCGCTTCACTTGTCTAGGTAGATAGCCATCATCTCGAGGCCATCTAATAACCCTCTACCGAGGCCTTATTCACTATAAAACTTCCCGCCAAGATACCGTTACTACCTTTTTTACTGAAGCCAAACTTCTCTCCTTCACTCAAGCTTGCAAAGAGACTATAGCACTCGTCCGCCTGTTCAACAGTATCTCATTTGATCTCCACGAAATCCCAACCATCTACCCACGATAATCGACAGACAAGGCGCTCACCACTCATTCCCTTCAGCAAAGATCAAAGTGTCTCACCGGCTCCTCCCACTTTGGAAGCTCAAACTCATTCACCGGTGCCGTGACCAAAGAGCTGGCAATTGATAGATGGAGGCCCGGGACGGCGCGCCTGTCGACAGGCGTGCCTTCAGCACTCATCACGCGTACCTGTAGAGCCCGCTTCAGGTAGGGTTCTACATGAGCGGCGTCTAGATTGGCCAGTTCGCCACCAGCCACCTTCTTCATCAAATGCAGAGTGAGCGGGACCGTGCCAGATACCCGGCTGCTCTCAGAATCTCCGGCAGCCCCAGACATGCTCACAAACTTAGGTGAGGAAAACATGCCAAGGGTCCCCACGAGATTTTCTGCCGACAGCCAACACTCCGCCGCGGGCGGGGGATCGCCGCTAAATACATGCACAAAGTACGTGGTCCCGAGCTCATGCTTTCTGGCGTGTACGTTGACGACCCAATCGCGGTAGCTCCGTCCGTGATGCAACACAGCGGCTAGGGCCGGGTTCGGTACCGCCTGAGTCTTCAGTATCCCCGGACTCAGCGCCGAAGAGAGGGAATAAGCCAGGCTTGCAGGGCTCGACTGTCCGTAGAGCGTGTTGATGGCCGATGTTGTTCGTAGCCTGGCTGCCAGCTCCCCGTTTGTCTGCGGTTTCCCATCAAACCTGGCACCGGCCGTCTCTTTGTAGTTGTAATTGAACACCTCGGGATCCCTCACTGCGTCTGAAGTCCAGAAGGTACCGTTGACGTCGGCAAAGAAAGGGGCCAGCAGCGTCTTAGACGTCATTATATCTCCTGCCGAGGTCGTGTAGGACGACATCCGTGCCGGCTGAGGCTCGATCCATGCCTCCGGGTGAGCAACCTGCCACATTGCAAACAGTCGATCGAGGTTGGTGTGATGGAGCCAGAATATAGGGTCGAACGACGAAAAGGGTATGTATGTCATATGCCCGCCAAGGCCTGCGATGCTATGGATGGTGTCATGAACAGATTCGATCGAATCGTGCCTACTGTCTCCTTTTGAATACCAAGCCTCGTTGCTAAAGGCCGTGTAGTTGTCGTAACTTGACAGAATGGTGTAGATGCGCTGCTGTAGGGAGTAGTGGTTTTGGTTCAGGGCCAAGTCAACCTTGGAGTTGTTTGAGGTTGCCTGGGAGCCCTGTGAGCTTGGTGATCGAAGTGTCTGCCACCAGTGGTCCCACTGGTTAGGAAGAGGCATGAGCGTGAGTATTGGCTTACACCGCGGGTCCGGACTGCCATGTCACACAGAGATACTCACAGGCGACATGTAGAATGCGGGTGCATCCAGTGGTCGAAATTCGTAAGCATACAAGGGATTCGATATACGCTGCACTCCGTTTGGACCAGCAACGTCAACTACAGAGCTCCCGCCGATGACAAGGGGCAAGAGACCCTCGCCTTCTGCTGGTGAGGCTGCCCAGTCCCAGTAGGGTATGCGGAAGTCGATAGCAGCACGCTGATATCTTTTCCTTGTCGACTCGTCCTTGTACCAGGATGCGATCTGTTGGATGTGGCTGTGAAGGATTTGCTGTCTCGCATAGTGATTGTCAGCCAGGTTCTTTGTCTCTAGGATGTCACACAGGCTCCATGATCATTCGCTGGATCCAGACCGCCGTGCCTAACTGCGCCCTTGGGGGATCACAGGTGCCTTGTTCCTACATTCCATCGGAACGGTCATCTATAGGCTGTGCATTAGTAACGTACCTCATACAGAGCCATATATGGCCGATGCCAAGGGGGAAAGAGCGTGTTTTCGTGCAGACAGTATCCCGCCATCTCGTTCCCGGGTGTTGCCTGAACATCGTTCCATTTTTCGAACGGTACGCCGTGGATGCCTGAGAGCATGACAAACCAGTGCCGTGTGAGCTATTCCTCATTCTCCATGTCCAGAATATTAGGAGGAACGCACCGGAAATCTGGTAGAACGAGGTTGGGTCACTCTGATCTGCAAACTGCATAAGACTGAGGCCCAGGAGGAAGAGCGTCCACTTGTCCTCGTCCTCTTGCAGGTCCCGGATCTCCTGACGGAGCGGCACCGAAGTGCTGCCGTTGGGCCGGTGGGCACCCTTGGCCACAATGCGATTCCGAGGGTTGTTCCCATTGTCGCTGGACTGTCTCCTGATGAGGGGGTTTGCGTCGAACCCGTAGTCGTACGCCGTCGCGGCGTTGGCTAGCGGGGCCGAACATGCCGCGCCGAGGATGAGCGGCAGAAACTTGGAGGCGACAAGTCGCATGCTGACGCCAAAGTTACCGGTGTTCCCGCAGCGCTCGTATGGGCCTTGTGATGCTGTAATTGAAAGATGGACGAACAGACCCCAAAGTCTTCACAGCAACAGAGGGAAAGAGACGGCCGAAGATACGGTTATCTAGCAAAATCTTGAATTCTCAACTGCCCAACTGCATTGAAACCCAAACGATAGGTGAAGACTTCGACGAAGTTGTAGGCGTAGCACATGAGAAGACCAGTGCTATGATCTGTAGACCGACAGCAGAGTGTACAGAGACATATCAGCTCAGAAAATGGCCGAGATTTGATGGTCACATCCTACGTGCCTAGAAAAGCCGGGATGCGAGGAAGGTCTGTCCTACGGCATTAACATGATGACTTGTGTTACTGCGGCAAGTGTGAGCTAGGCATGTACCGAGAGCTACTCGGCTTGCGAGTGGCTCTCGGAGAAGTCGTCGCCCGGATAGAAGACGCGGAGACATGAGGGAGCAAGGGGAATGAAGAGAGGACTGACCTAAAGAATGCGCCTGCCTGGTAACGGACTGGCACTTGCAGCACACTTGCAGCACATAAGCAATCTCGATGGTATTCGGGCTCCGGATGACAGCTAAAGACCCTTCGTGACTGGTGGACTCGTGGTCTTTGCAAGCATTCAACGGACGCCATATACTTTGAGCCACGGGAAGTCACATGTGTAACGCAGGTGGCAATCTTTTCAAGGTCAGTTGAAGAATACCATGGCAACGAAAGAAGTCATAGTTGGTGGATGAGGATGTTGGGATGAATAAAGGTCAAGGAATCATTATCGTGCATAGTAAACCCAGAAATTGTAAAGCTTTGGGGAACAAATATGAAAAAAAGCCGATCTCTTCGTACTCGATCAAACGCCCAATCATGTAAAATCAACAAGAAAAAAAATACCAGAAATATTGCAGAACCAGACATTTGGTAGCACGTCAACACGGCTACCGGCTGGCCCAGCCAATGGTTTAGTGCACGGGTGGGAGGGCAACCATAGAGTTCCCAACCCGGAAGCCATCCACTCCCGCCCGCTTCGTGGGACCCTTGCGTGGCGCGTCCTTGGTGTCTATTCGGTACTTGAGTTTGACTCCCATCGCCGCCAGCTCCACGTCCAAGAACTTGAGCGCTCCCGGCACCACGACGAGTGTGGTGTTGTCTCCTCCGATCCACTGGTTGCCCTGTCCGTCCTCCCAGATCTCGCCCTCGAGCTGGGTGATATCAACGTCCTCGTCGAGCCCATCAAGACGCTGGGCACAGCCCCTACACCGAACTGTGCTCACCTTTCGTTTACCAACAAATGGTGATACGGTCGGCTGTACTGACAGGAAGGTGCCGCAGGTGCGGCAGATCCACGACCTGGTGTAGTCTGAGCAGTTGAGCAGGCGATCCTGCAGCAGGAAAGCTGTGCCGTGAGCCAACAGTGCATCACGTTCCATTTCTCCGACACGAATACCACCACCTCTTTTCCTACCCTTGATCGGCTGACCGGTTGTGGGCACGACTGGACCCGTTGTGCGGACTTGGAACTTGTCATTCACCATGTGTCGCAGCCTTTGGTAGTACACCACGCCGATATAGATGTCTGCCGCCAGCTCCTGCCCGGTGATCCCGGAATACATGGGCTCGTTACCGTGATAGTTGTACCCTGCCTCCTTGAGCTGGTGGCCAAAGTACTCAGCTGCCGTGTTCTGCTCGTCAAACTTGAACGGCGTCGAATCTTGGGCCAGGCCGTGGAGAGCTCCCGACTTTCCAGCCAGAGACTCGACAAACATGCCGATGGTCATTCGTGACGGGAAAGCGTGCGGGTTGATGATGACATCAGGTTGCATTCCCGATTCCGAGAATGGCATGTCGATCATGGGCCATTTCTGCGACGCCACACCTTTCTGACCGTGACGTGAGGAAAACTTGTCACCAATGACGGGAGATCGCGGGATCCTGAACTTGATGGAAACTGTCTGTAGCGGCTCGGTGCCGTTCTCGTTGCCAATCAGGCGGATCTCCTCAACAAAGGCCGTCTCCGAGTCCTTGTACTTCTCGTAATGCGTGAGCCCGTCACGGTTCACCAGCTGATCACTGTAGTCCGCCGAAACCGTGTGCCAGGCGGCGATGATATCACCTTGCTCGATCTTGCTGCCGATGCGGGGCAACCCATCGAGGTCTAACTTTTCGAGATCCCGAGCCTTGACGGTGGTGTTGGGGGCAAAGCCGAACATCTTGGTGATGTGCTTGGTCGACCGCGTCCTTGAGTCTTCCTTGAGGGTGATCTTCTTGGTCTTGTAGATCGTCCCGTGGCCGAAACCACGTTCGTGGGCTGATTTGTTGATAATCATAGCGTCGTCCATGTCGTACCCAGTGTACGAAATGACGGCGACCACAGCATTCATACCGTTGGGGAAATTGTCGAAACCGTACTCGTTGTGAAGAGGAGCTCTCACAATAGGCGTTTGGCCGGTTTGAATGCGGTACATCTTGTTGTCTGTCCGGTGGGAGATGGCAGCTCCAGGGGTCCCCATGGTTTGCTTACCCATTTGACACTGATACATATTTCTGGGGGACTGGTTGAAGTCCGAGAAAGGGGTCATGTTTGCCAGAATTGACAACATGTTTGTGGGATCGAATTCGACGTGGGTAGACTCGCCGGAGATGACTTCGGCATCGGTACAGGCGATGGACATGTAAGGCTGCTCATGGGTGCCCACAAAGTCCTCCTTGTCAAGGGGAAGATACTTGACAGGTCTGACCATTCGGGAAGGCTGCGATGACATGTAGATTCCGGGGTAGGAGCCGCCGTTGGACGGAGGCACGAGGCCAATATCCATGTGTACCGGCACGCCATGCGAGCCTTCAACCTTCCAATGCCGCAGAGTGCGCGCTATACTGTCGGATTGTTTGGGTGAGCACCATCCGAGGATCTTGCCGTCAAGCATCACAGGCACACTCTCCTCGGTGTCCGCAGACGAAGTTTCCACAACCCCAAGCTCGGCGGCAAGCTTGGGGATAACGGAAACATCGACCGAGTCCGTCATGATTTTGCACTTGTGCGACAAGTGGTTCAAAAGTCCACACGGGGATCCATCGGGCGTGTGAACAGGGCAAAGGAAGCCCCAAGACTCTGGCAGAAGTTTACGGACTGTCGTTGTCTTGAGCTGTGCGAAGAAGCTACCACGATGCACCATGCGGAAATGACTGATGAAACGCAAAAAGTTGAGCTTCTCTGCAACCACCACAAATCCGGAGGTTTGTTGCAGGTCCAGACCAGACGGGCTCTGAAGGTTGCCGGTAGACAAGAAGTACTCCAGACTATGACCGAGATTTTCGGTCGTTCTTCGAAAGATGCTGGCAGGGAAGTCCTTCTCAAATGTGGCCGAGGTGAATGTGTTGGCGGGTGACCTCCTGTGATAGTCTCTAAGCGCAGTTCTAAGCGATACCGCCAGCAACTCCTCAAGGCGCTCCTTGAGGATCATGCCGTAGAGGTAGCCACCTAGCAAAATCTCCTGGTTTTGGACGGCATCCGGGTTGTCGACGGCGCACTCTCCCGCAACTAGCGCGTACAGCTTCCTCATCATCATTAGGATCATCCGAAACTTGTCTGCATCCTGCTGTTCGGTCACGTTTCGACTGCCCAGGTGAACAAGGACGATCTTTTGGAGGAACTCGGTGCCGACCTCATAATCCGACATGGAGTCCTGAACGCCAAGCACAACCCTGAACTTTTCACCAAGGTATGCCCTTGTTTTGGACTTGCTGTACAGGCCGTAGGACTTGTATGTGCGCAGAAGGAGCTCCACGCGGTCCGTCAAGAACGAGTTTTGCACGCCCTTGGACCCAGGGGGGCCGCAGAGGCCCTCAAAGATCTCACTGTCGTTTGTCTCCAAAAGGGCTTTCAGGATCATCATGACCGGGACCAGGTATTCGTTCTTCCTCCACGAAAACCGGAAGGTAACATTTCCATCCTTGAGGTAGTGGAGCACGTTGGTCTGCGAGGTCTCGTCGGGGCGGACAGACCGCAAGATGATACCGTATGGTGTGTATGCCGGGCCTCTGTTTGTAAAACTCGGGCGGTTGATAGCTAATGGGAAGTTTCGTCGGTTCAGCAGGAGCAACCTGATGATTTTCTCGTTGCCATTGACGATAAAATAGCCGCCGAGCTCCTCACTTTCCTCCTTGCGCTGGACAAGGAGTGCTGGTGAGTTGCCTTCGAGGTGACACCTGTTGGACTGTTGTTGTGTGAGCGGAAGTCAAGTATGCAGTCGACGGCTCGAGGGCCGCCAGTGGCATCGACTAACCTTGACCATTATGGGCATCTGGCCCAACTCGCGGATGAACTCTTTCCAGTCCCCATTGTTGATCTGGTACTCGAATGTTGCAGTGAGCTTGCCTTTGTACGAGGCATGGCGCTCTCGACACTCGGCCGGGAAGATCTCGCGAGTCGTGGCGAACTTGTTGGTGGGCGGCACCCACGACTTTTGCAAGCTGACTTCCTTGATGCGTATGGACAGCCTATTCCTCTCCGACGACGGCACCCTCGCGTCACCGTCAAGGAATACCTTGGTGCCAATATCCCTTATGGCATGGTCTATCAGGCCCGGCTTGCCGTCGTTCCTGAACAGGGCATTGAAGGACTCGATGTGGGGATTGACAGCAATCTGGAGTGCTGGATAGGCCGATTTGTCTGTGGGAGGGTTCCGAAAGAGGTTTTCACGACGGAGGGTATGGTATTCGTGATCCCACTGGGTGCTGGTAGCGGAGGGAGCCATCGTGTCGGGACGGTAGGCCAGAACCGGGCCGGGGTCCGGTCTGGAAGGGCGACTAGGCCCAGGTTTTTTTCTCCTTTATCTTTGTTTTCTAAGACAGGACCCGATTTTCAGGGCCAGAGTCTATGCTTCTTGGGAGGAGATCCTTCGAATGGCTTGGTGTTTTCCTTTATCTTCGGAGCAGGCTGGCCTCTACACAACCGCAAACCGCTACAATGGGCGCGGACGCGGGGACAGCTACAAGCATGCTGGGGAAAAAAATTATTCGATAAGAGAAGCGATTGACCCGCCGATAAGAGTTTGTGTTAATCGATAAGATCCCAGTCACATGGTAGTATTAAGTGAGCGGGGCAGGCTGGTGAATGGAGAACTTGACTTCCAGATTAATACTAGGGAATTACTGGGCGGCTCTTTGCAAAGCTCGTAGAGAGGAGATGCACAGTTGAAAGCATCGAGCGGGCGGCGTATTTCCGACGAAATCCCCATGTGCCGCTTGACTGTCCGATTGTATTCTATGACGGCAACCAACACGAAGGCCTTTCTTTGGACCAGGTCTGGCGAAAACCCGTGGCCGCCGTTTTCGAGGCCAAAACACACATGTCTGCACGAAGCATGTCCAGTCGTTTTTGGCAGATGTCCCTGTTATGTGGATGGCCACGAGAAACAAGCGCATCCCAAGACTTGGACGGGGCTAGGATGGATGCATTGGCAAATCGTACCCATCCTGGTACGCGGGACAGGCGAATGCGGTTAGAGCAATGGCGATGTAGTCAAGATGATTGAGATTATCTGATTGATTTGAGGTGGGTGGTGAAAGGCACGTTTATCTAGAGTTTGTCTCGGATGGCTGTTGCTTCACATTTTTATTGGTTGGTGGGCGGGTAAGCTTGGGAGTTGGACGAAGGGTGTTTGTTAGTTGAGTTGTACGTGTACAAGAGCAGAAGATGACACGACGTTTGACGCCATATAGAGCAGAGCGTACGGAGTTAGGACTGTAAGTAATTCATTCATCAAAGCCATGGATCCTGCGCCAAACATACCTACTGCATTCAATCCATATACCTGCCTACCTGTTCATGCAGTGCAGCCTACATCGCATGCGCCAACATGCTCCATTTTGCACTGCGCTTTGCATCATATACTGTAGTTAATCATTGAGAGGTACATCACATCATAAATGCCTAAGGTCTCCATTGTGGTTCCTACTACCGCCCGCCCGCGGCACCCAAGCGCGCAGAGGTCGCATGCTGTTTGTCCATCTGAACACCGTTGAACCTGTCAAAATTGCAACGGGCCGTCGTTTCGACACTCGACTCAACACCTTTGCCGCTCGCTTATTGGCCGCCTTGTCGTCGACCTGACTTTCCTGGGTGGCCTCCGACCCCGCGACCTCTTTGCTCGTCATTCCTCAGTTCTATTTGCCCGTCCTTTTTTCTTCTTCTTGTTTCCGCCTTGAGTTGTTGGTCCTTTGCGCGAAAGAGAGAGAGAAAACCAGACAACAAACATCCTTACTTTCGCGTCGCATCGCATCTGAACAAGGCCAACCCCTTCGCCCTGGAGCCTCCTTTTTATCTTGTCCCGCGCGAAGGTAGCCTTTGGGGAAAGCGGGAACAAGGCGATAGCCAAACGACTACTTAAACTTGGGATCGGGTCGCTGCCTGGACATACATCGCAACACCAGACTTTTTTTTTCATCTTCCCTTGCCATTACGTGCGCACTATCAACAGTACAGCCCAGCACAGCTCAGCACAGCTCAGCACAGCACAGCACAGCTCAGCACAGCACAGCACAGCTCAGCACAGCACAGCACAGCACATGCCAAGGGGAACCAGGACTGTCGGCGTGGGCCGCGTGCTGCGTTATTGTCACATTTGAACTTTCATACTTTTCCTCACATGCGGCGGCCCGTTTATTCCTAGCTCTCAAGGTTGCGCTATCGAAAGCTCTAGCAATTGCGGCGGCCATTTTCCCCCTGTCATCAACCACTTTTGAACCAAAAACAGAAAAAGAGAGCCAGACAAGACGATCGTACGTCACCTTTTGTTTTTACACTCTCGGCGCCTGTATGTCAGTCATTCATGTCCACTTCCCCAATACCCAAGCCACCTTACCCGCGCATCAACTGACGCCTGCAGCATCACACGATAAAGCACCCTAGATTAAATGTTCCGAGGCAATTAATTGCTTTTCGGATCCATTATCCAGAGCCTTCTAGCACCTATCCGCCGTAGCGCAACCCCCCGCCACAGAAGCACCTAATCACCAGCCCAGCCGCTTTCCGTCTCCCGACCTGTCCTGTCCGGGTCAGGTGCAGGTGCCTGCGCCAACCGAGACTCCGCAGACCCGCATTTGATTTGCGTCGTTCGTCTTTCACAAAGTCGACATCAGAGTTCCGTCCCTCGGGGCTCCGATCACACTGAACTGCGAACTTTCCACGTTTTTGTGTCGTCTCCACCCTCTTTGACCGAGCACGGTCACCGCTATTTTTTCCCCCACGGGCGGGGAAAGGCAAGCATCTCGTCTAGAACCTCAGCCGTGCGCGCTGTGCTAGATATTTTTCCCCCTCGCGGCGGTCAGTCGGCTTCTCCCCCCACGAACGCCCTCGAACAAGCTTCATCCCCGGACATCAAGGGAGAACCGACAACCCCCCACACTGTGGGGCACCTTTTATCACCATGGCTTCGATATTCAGAGGCCTATATGACTGGTTGCTCAGGACATTCTGGTACGAACCTATTATTTTGCAGCCTGGACACGTCCCTGGGACGTGAACTGGACGTGTGCATTTTATACACTCCTGTGGGATTGTTCAATTTTTAAGAGAGACTGACCATGTTTGCCGCTACAGGGCAACCGAGATGGATGTGACCATGATTGGACTTCAAAATGCTGGTAAAACTTCTTTACTGCGAGTTCTTTCGGTAAGTTCTTGATGTGCTCGGGGGTTGTTTCTCTGGGGAGAAAATAAAAGCAAAGATGAGACGTGGAAACAAGACTTGTCAGCAGAATAAGAACAGGGCCAGGATGCTGACAGCTCGATGATTTTACCATGGCACAGGGTGGCGAGTTCACCATAGAGTAAGTGACCGGCCCCCATTTTCACTTCGTTGCGATGCCCCGAACGTCCGGGTCGACTGACACACCCACCCTCAGTACAATTCCAACTGTTGGCTTCAACATGAAGAAAGTGCAAAGAGGTCACGTCACAATGAAGTGCTGGGACATGGGAGGGCAGGAGAGGTTCCGCGGCATGTGGGAGCGGTACTGCCGCGGCGTGACGGCCATCCTGTTCATCGTGGACGTGGCAGACTTTGACCAGATACCGACGGCCAAGCAGCACCTCCATTCTCTGATGGGATGCGAATCCCTGGTCGGCATCCCGCTGCTGGTCCTGGGTAACAAGTCCGACCTCCCGGACAAGCTGTCGGTCGACGAGCTGATCGACGCCATGGACCTGAAGAGCATAAACACGAGAGAAGTGTCCTGTTACGGCATCAGCGCCAAGGAAGAGACGAACCTGGACGCGGTCATCCAATGGCTTTTGAAATTCTCGAGCAAGTGAGGTTTGCTCTCTTCTTTTTTTCCCTCTCGTTCGCTCGAGAGATGGGTACATTATATGTGTTGGCTGATCTTTTCGCTTTGTTCTTTGCCTCTTGTTTTTTTTTATTTGGTCCTTGTCGGCGTGTCAACAGAACGACGATTCCTCACCGGCGGAAATTCTTACTTTGGCTTGCTTCATAGTTGGGCGTTGGCATGCGGGAAAGGGAGGCATCTTGCAGAGCCGGTTGTTTTTCGCATTTGAAGGAGGGGAAGTTGTGGTTTCATCTTATTTATCTCGGCCGTGGATTTGCCTGCCTGCCGAAAGTCGCTACAATGACGGGGCGCGAATGGGGGTTGGGATAGATATACATGAAGCGGTATCAAAACCAACCGAAAACCGAGATTGATATAACTATGTATATTGGATGTCCGGCAATGACCCGACGATTGGGTGTTTTTCCTGAGTTGGTAGGCGCTTCTTTTTGATGTCGCTTGGGATGGCTGAATCGATCCCAAAGTTCGAGTCAGGGGGCTTCCAGAAGAGGCCTGCGGTGTGTTTGTCTGTAGGAGAGGGAAAACTCCGCGAGCAGAGGCAACGATGCAATGTTATTATATGCAGGACGCTGATGCCTCTATATACCACAACGAAGCTGTCCGGTCTCGGGTTTGCCAACTCATCAGTGCATACTGGGATCCTCCCGTACGTGTAGACGAGTCAGATAAGCTCCATGATTGGCCCCCAAATCGGGAGGGGGGTGCACGGCATCGAAAAAAAAACCCCGTCGACCGGGGGAGAGAGTTTCGGAACATTGTTTTTTTTTACCTATGGGTAGTGCTCAGCAAGCTAAGATACCTTTTCCACAGGGTTATGCGAAATATACGCAAACGTGGTGTTTGGGAACAAGGACCAGATAGATACTGCTTTGCTGCGTAATTGTCGGACGATGCCGCCATGTGTGTGTGCCACTGGGTGGGCGGTTGCCGGCACGAGTCGCCCCCGATCATCCAAACACTGCGTTGGTTCCCATAATCAGCGTGGCGAGCCAAGGAGCTTCCTTGGACTTGTGGTTTGTGAGGGAGAGCTTCAGAGTTTCTTGTTCTAATAATATAACCCCCGCTAAGGCGATTTTTAAACACCAAACTAGTATACTGGTATGCTTGATGGTATTCGACGCCTTAATATGAGGTGAGAACTACTTTGCCCAAGTGCAGCTTAAGTGGCAGGTTAGCTTAGAGTCTGAGGACGAGAATAAGTAGATTCTGACTTTTCCTCCCCGCGACAGCAAAAAAAGGGTAGCTTTCACCTCTGAAGACGGCATATAAATCACATATAAATCACATGATAATTGCAAGGGTGCGTAGCTAGGTACCCAAGGGATAAAAGGTCTGCGTTTTGACTGGCTTCGTAGGCCTGGAAACAGGTTCCATGAAAGGCCGGTAGCAGGAGGCACGGGAGCTCGCACTTGGACGCTGACAAGTGGAAGGGAACTATACCCGTTTGCGGATGAGCATGCGAAATCCAAGACACCGGGCATCTCATCCAGCAGAACAGCTGGAGACATGGGGACATTTACACTTCGATGCACGCAGAAGTCGGGGAAGCATGACACGGAAAAGTTACATGCAGGCCAACGGTCGTCGTAAGTCATTGCTGATGCTACCCTGAAGATGCTGTTTGTTGTTTTAAGCCATTTAGGATCCATGTGACTCCGTGATTCCAAATAATTCTGTGATTTTTTCAGCTGGGGCGGCTGCCCATTCGACTGTGGCTGAGTCCGGATACATCATCACGCCTTTTGGACTGCGGGCCTGGGCAAAAAGACAAAGCCGGAAGTGCCGGTGTGTGTTTTGGTCTGTCTTGTCTGACTCTGACACCAATTTGCGGCACTTGATTGACAGACATGGCGATCTCCTGCCCTGCGACAACCAAAAACACCATTATTGAGGGGTGTTCAGACGACGAAACAACTGCTTGCCGTATTTGCCGTATTTACCCCAAGCAGGGAGTCACTTGTACTATAATAGTATTACCTCATGTTTCCCTGTCAAGGAAGTTGTTAATGTTGATTGTTTCCACATAGCCCAGTTGATACTTGGCAGCAGATGGAAGAATGTCCGCGAAACCAGTTTGCTTTTCAACGTTTCATGCCTTGTTTGCTTTTTCGTTTGCGGAGTAACAGTTTGCCGAAAGCACAGAGTAAAGGGCAAAGAGCAACATAAAAAAAAAGCTGGTTTACTGTAGACACGGGTTGGCCGGCTGCCCATCTTTGACGAGAAACGAGAAATCTAAGCAGCCAAGGTCGACAGACAAGCATGTGTGTGGTGGCGCAGCAACCTTTAACAAAGGCAAAATAAACCATTTCGATTCGCAAAAAAGGATGGAATGAGCCACCCCACCCTTGCTCCCTCCCGCAGGTGATGACGCCAAGACCGCCTCCCACTGGCTCAGCCCAGACAAAGTGGATGTGCCCAGAGTACTTGGTAATCCACTGCTTGCGACGCTCCCCGTCTAGGCAATTAAAACCTTCGTTGGTGTCCCGACATCAGGCTCGCTGTCGCTGCTGCCATTTCAGCAGCTGATCCCCTCCCTCCATATCCCAACCCAAACAACAACAGCAACAACAAAAAAATCGTCCTTTTCCACCCAACGTTCGACTAAACAACGCCGAATCGACAAATACTGTCACGAAGCGAGCCAAACACTGCAAATAAAATCCATATGGGTGTTGTAGCGCATACCTCGACCATGGTGGTCAAACGGGCGAACGGCTGGTAAGCATTTGCCTGCCTAACCTACCTTACCGAGCTTCAATCAAGCGACCCTCCGCAGTTTTTCACAAAACACCTAGCTAACCTACTGTCGATCGAAAACTGTAGCCCTAGTGGTTACTACCGTTCTGGAGATGTCTGCTACTATGGAAACCAGTGGTACTGGTGGGGAAGGGTACGTTTTTTTTCTCTTACTTGCAATCGTGAACTTTGGTTGCTCTGCCTGAATTGCAAAGTTGCTAACAAATCCCCTGTTGTTGCGCGCAGTGGGTCTTGACAGGCATCGTCCTCCTCGGCATCGTCGTCCTCATCATCCTCATCGCCCGAGCGAGCGCCCGCCGCCGCAAGGCCCGCGGCATGGCCCCCTTCTACGGCACCGGCTGGGCCGGCGGGCCCGGGCCCAAATACAACGGCGCCGCACCCTACCAGCAGAACAACCCGGGCGGCTACTACCAGCCCCCGCCGCCCCAGTACAGCGCCAACGCCCAGCAGCCGCAGTACACGGGCACGACCTTCAACCCCAACGACGGGTACTACGCCCAGCAGCCGCAGCAGTCCGGGATCCAGGCGCCCGCGAACACGTACGCTCCCCCGACGGCTGCGCCCGCCGGCGACCAGTATGCGCCGCCCCCGGGACCGCCGCCTGGAAAGTAAAGGGTCGTTGGGTTGGCGCGGGTGAAGTTGTGGTATGGGTTCATTTAGGAGTCCGGGGAATGTCGCTCGGCGCAGGTTCAAAGAAGAGATGTCATTTGGTCTTCTTTCCTTGAACGTGGATGAAGGCTGCAAAATGGCCTAAACAGCTGGTTTCTTCCGTCGCTCGTTTTGATGCAGGGCCCTGGCCGATATGCTGCTCGGAGATTTGGCAGAGACGGGTTGTTTTTTTCCTACAGTATGCCAAGGGGATATCCGTTGGAATTGGGGTTCTCTTGTTTTCAATCACGTCCGAATAGCAGAATAATATAATGAGATACCGCATCCATACCTTGATTGAATACCCAGTTGCTTGGTTGGTTACCGTCTATGGATTTAGCAACGAAAGACCGTGCCTACCATACAGGGGCCGGCCGCCCACATATGGTGCCAGAACCACGCTGTTGGTCAAATAATAGAGTGGTGCTGCTAAGGATCGGCCGGGTGGCTGCAGGGACAGTTTACTTGCTGTAGGCAATGACTGGATGGGAACCCGGACCGGATGAGACTCTCTCCCGTTACAAAAGACATGCAAGTCACATCCTGGCCGCGACTTTAGAATGGTTGGCTACAGGCCTATCGAGGCAGACCGGGGGAGGAGAAGAGCTGCCTGCTGAAAAAGCACTTTTCAGGCATGATCTTGCTTGGTGTATTTTCTTCTTGTTCTTCTTTGCAGCTTTCAGCTTGCGTCGTGCGGTTGTTGTCAGCCCGCCTGGACAAGCCCGGTGATGACTGCAACATCCTACCTGTAGGGTTTGGATACGAGATAGCTTGATAATCGGCATCCCTAGGTAGGTATCCCAGGGAATATATCCATGTCAGTCGGAATGTCGTGTGCGTGCTATATAGTATGTATTTTCTTTTACAGCTATGACAGGTACACAGACAATGATGATCCGGCCCCGGAATTGCGGGTTCCTTTGATGTTTTGTACATCTTAATTTTGTCGAGGTACAAAGTCTCCGGTGAAGTGGAGGTGAAGGCCTGCCCCCCGCCATTGAGGGATCGGAAGAGGATGGATTCCTTGGCCTTACTGAGACGTGAGAAATGGAAATCAGTTGCTTAGAGACTTACAAACACCAGCCACACGTGCTTCAGCCGTGCCGCACAACGATTACTGATTCATTGATCCTTTTACTGCTAACGTTGATTAATTACTGCAAACTCTCTTCGATTAATCATTTGCAACGGTCTCTGGCCATCGCTGGCTGCTGTTTGTCCCCGACCGTTTTGCACAGCCCCTCAGAGTTTCAACAGCGACTCGGTTTTTTGATTGGCAGCCAAGACGTCAAAGCTCAGCACTAACGGCGGACACCCCTGCCCAGCGCCCGGCGCCCGCAACTTTTGGCGCAAAAGTGCTGCAGCATTCAGCAGATGACGCCGCTCCACAGCCCGCATTTCAGCACCCTTCCCTCTCCACTTTAGGGGACTTTGTACCTGAACAAAAGGGTTCCATTGCAGGCGCGTCCGGCGTTGCGTGCGTGCGTGCGTGCATTGTATTCTTATCCATTATTATCCCACTACCCAGTGCTACGCCGCGTGGCGCCCCTCGACCTGCCTTGTCCCCTTTCTTTCCCGCGAGTCCCCGATTTTCCCTCACTACCACCCACCTTCTTTGTTTTTATGTTATTTTTTTATTATTATCTCCCGTCACGAACTGTGGCTGTCGACGCCAGCCTTTATTGTTTCTGCTCTTATTTCGCTTGCTTCTGCGTGAAGCTTACTTTTCTGCGCTTGTAAACATCTCTCATTTGCCCAGCCGAGATCTACTATCCGCTCCTTGCCCACGTATTTCATTCTCCGCGTCCAATCTTTTATTCCGATATCTTTTCTCCCCCCGTGGATCCGCAATCGCCGTCATCCAGCCCCTTATTGTACCCGCAACCCGACCGTCGGGGAGAACCAGAGTAGATCGCACTCACACGTACTCGGGGCCATACTGATTCTCAGGAACGGCAATATCACCGCACACTTTCTTGCTTCGGCCGGCGATCTTTTGGATAATCTCACTTTTTCTGCCCGCCGATCACACATACCTTCCCGATTCATAGGTATTCTTCGAATCCAGCGTACTGGGGGTGGCATTCTCCTCATTCTACACCACTCGCTCTCGCTGAACCACTACAACTCCGTACGCGCATCTTCGCCTTGCACCGATCGGGAACACACAGCTACGCATGAAACACGGTCCATCTCTACTGCCTGCCATCCCCCTCGCCCGGCGCACGTCGTCCTGGGCCCCCTCGTGAAGGGAAAATGCCCTCAATAGACGTCGCCATGGAGAGGAGCCTCGGGCAAGGAGCCCTGGGGCTCGTGGCCGCCTCTCTAGGACCGATCCTCGAACGGAGGAATATCGCCGACTCGGCCAACGACATCAAAAACAGCTTCAGCAGTTGGGACAACTGCATGGCAGCGACTTACTGCAAGTAAGTAGCCCTGGTTCAACCAAAGAACATACCACAGATGCTCTTTCGCCTGAGCAGCCTTGAGGTGCTGACATTCTTCTCCCCCTACCAGATGGCCAGTAATCGCTCTGATCATCGTTGGCGGTCTGATCATATTCTCGGTTCTTATTTGCCTGTTCCGCTGCCTGTGTCTGGCAAAGTCTTGCTGCTGCGCATGTTTCTCGTGCCTCAAGTGCTGCGGCAACTGCTGTGGCTGTTGCGACCCGCCCAAAGGGTCGCCTCACAAGCATCTGGACGATTCGTACCACAACGCCGCCCCCACACAGCCCTACCGCGCCAATGCTCCCATGACGGCAGGTCTTGCTGCTGCGCCGGCCGCCAGCTACCCTGCGTCCACCGGATATTCCGCACCCACTACTGCCTTTGCCGCGCACCAGCCTCCCAAATACGCCGAGTTCGACGTCAGCAAGAAGAGCTCCGGGAACGACGACGCGCTCCCGGCCATGCCCACCTGGGATGACTCTGCCAACACCAAGGTCATGATCGAGGAGACTGTCGAGATGGAGCCCATCAAAAAGCCCGCTGCCTCGGTTGCGAGCCTACACCAGCAAAACGCTCCGCTGATGGGCGCTGCGACCGCCGGTCCAGCGAGCCCGATGTCGCCTTCGTATCGTGGCAGCCCTTACGGTTATGACGCTGCTAATACCGACCCCTACAACCGCAACGCGCCAGGCTACGGGTCGTACGCCCAGCAGTCGGTTTCGACACTTGACCAGAGCTATGTCGCTGCTGGAGCGATGGGACAGGGGCCAGGCAGGCGAACGCCCGGCAGCATGAACCGGGGACCCAGCCCTTACGGTGCCCATCAGGGCCAGGGCATGGGTGGCAGTCATGATGGTTACAACGATGGCTACGGCGACCAAGGATACGGTGGTGGAAACACACAAGCCTCGCCCTATGGTCGCGACTTGGCAAGGAGGCCATCCGCGCCGGCACAACAGGCAGGATATGGGTACGATGACATGCCAGGACGGACTCCTTCGGCACCCCCGCAGGCAGGCTATGGCTACAACGGCGGGGCCAGGAGGTCACCGGCACCGCAGTCCGATTATGCCTACAACGACAGTTATGATGGCCATCACACTCAACGTGAGCAGTACTCGCCGCTCAGCTCCCAGAACGCTCCCCAATACCCTGCTTACACCACCCCTATGCCCGCAGGCCCATCTCCGCCTCCCAACAATAACAGCGGCTTCGACTTCAACTCGGGCGCTGGTAGATCTCACCAGGACCAGGGCTACGATAATGGCTACGGTCGTCCTCAGCAGCCCCCGTCTCGACAGAACACGGGCGGCTACAGAGACAACCGCTCTCCACAGCCGCTCTCCCGTACGAACACGGGTGAAGAATCGTACCCGGGCTTCAAGGCTTACCAACCTACCACCCAGAACGGGAACGGGAACGGGAACGGGTACAGGTAGAAGCCCACTGCCCCGCAAGGCTAACGATCCTGTGACCTTGGGCAAACCTAATGAACAAAACAGCGTGATACCCCCACGACCTGCTCTATTAATGACATATCAAAATCGTACTATGTATAAACTGCAGTGAGTTTGCACAGATGGGAACCTTTGAGTCTTTTTTTTTGTCCTGAGCTTTTGAAGTTTCTTTTTTTGTGAGCCTTTTGTTTTCAACACTGCCACTTAGTTTGTTGTATTGAATTCTATTCCTGTATTTACACATTTCCCAGGAATTTCCCCCCTTTTCTGGGATATGGGTATGCCTTTTTGTATGTCGTGTTTCTGTCTAGGTTTCGCACGTTTGTATATATGAACGCAACCGGAGTTGTTGGGGGTTAGACCCCTGGGCGGACACAGCGAAAGCCAACAACTTTTGATGGCTAAAAAAAAAGCTACACTTCGTTTGTCTTATCCGTGGCTGTCCCTCTGTGGTTTGACGTTAGTTTTTTTGGCATAAGGCTCGTATTTTGACGGCAGGCCACGATGGGAAATGCCTTGGACGACATGCGGAAATGCATTGTATTTCTGCGCTATGGTATTTATTCTTGGCCAATTTAGCTTCCTACCTGAGGATACTTTTAGTCTATTTGACAACGGCCAAACTAATGTTCCCACGCAGTGTTTTGACAAACTTGTAGGACGACGAGGTTAGCAGGCACGGGGAAATCCGAGTGCTACAAGTAGTAGAGAGATTTACATCGTCAAACCCCCTCGTTCCACTCGCAACCAACTAGCCTCCAGGGTCCGGCCTTTTACCTTATATTATGTCTAGGAACCGTGCTGGTTTAGTAGTGCTTGAGCCCAAAAACGAGGCTGGGTCATCAAAGCTTAGTCGACGTTGTCACAAAGCAGCATGGCAGTCTCTGACAACATAGCATGGGGATGGAGACGGTTACCTTGGATATCTGCAAGATTATGGAGCCATCAGGTTGAAAAGAGCCACAGAAGCCGCGGTAGAAGGGAAAAACCCAAGCAAGGGAGAGACAAGAACTATGAGAGCTGGCACCCTATGCGAAGAGAAAAAGAATACGTATGCGTACAACGCCATGCTTTCCAATACTGTCGGCCGGATGAACAAGAAGTGTAAAAATGAAGACACGACAAGAGGGCCCCCCTCTGAGAGAAAAGAAAAAGCCTAAAGAGGCGAGCCCTCCAAGAAGTACACGAAATGCTCCGACAGCAGCAGGTATCTACCAGCCAAGAAAGGGTTCTTGCCATACCCGACCACGATATTGAGCGTACAATATTAAACTAGAACAAGCTACCCCCCAACAATATATTTTTGTCTTGTCGTTATTCGTGCGGCACTAGCCCCTTTGACAATAATGCCTGGCCCTGGCGGTGCCCGCCCGTGCTGGCACTACCTACCACGGTCCTCTCGTCGTCACCATCCGTGTCCGGGTCGTACTCCCGACGGCGGGCCGTCGCCTTGGCCTCGCCGCCCTTGCCCCTGTTGCCCTCGCCCCTCTCCACGAGCTCCTCCTCCTCTTCGGACTCGGAGTCGCCGTTCTCGCTCAGGTGGTCGTACGCGCCCTGTCCAGAGCGGGCGCCGCCGCCGCCCCCGCCGCCAACGGCCGCGTCGGCCCCGCCGTTCTCGTCGGTCCGCTCCTTGATGAAGCTGTCGATGATATAGTACTGCATCGCGTTCATGATGAGCGGGAACAGCATCATGACGAAGACGATCTGCAGCTTCTCGTTGCCCTCGGTCCAGCCCAGCGCCCAGTCGCCGACGCGGCTGATCCAGGGGAAGATGAGGAAGATGAAGAGGACGCAGATCTTCATGCCGAAGAGGCCGCAAAAGTATATTATGCTCTGCTTGAGCCACCACTGCCACTTGGGCGGGCTGCCGTAGAAGCCGGACTGGATGGACTCGGCCGGCTTGCCCATGGGCGTGTGGGAGACCAGGACAGTCGTCAACCGCACCAGGAGGATCAGGATGGGTATCCCTATTGTTGTCTATTGA
Organism: Pseudopyricularia javanii; assembly: GCA_031001725.1. NCBI lineage: Eukaryota > Fungi > Ascomycota > Sordariomycetes > Magnaporthales > Pyriculariaceae > Pseudopyricularia > Pseudopyricularia javanii. Next base: position 23,726 of record JARHUK010000463.1, read on the forward strand.
GGAGAAATCCACATCTGTTAGCTTGCGCATCACACCACAGAGCAGCAGACTCGGGCGGGGACCTTGGGGAGAAAGAAAAACTCACGTCGATGGCAAGGTTAAGCAGGTAAAAGGAGCACGGGTTGGGCATGTATTTGTCGTCGCCGCCAGGGCCGTGTCCGCGCTCCATTAGCCACCTCCTAGTAGCAGCAGCGGCGGCGGCAACGGTTGGAGGGCCGACGCGGATGGACAGGCGGCCAGACGTCAGCATAGACATGAAGACGTTGGCGGCGTGCACCAGGACGGAGCCGAAGACCTGCTTCGAGACGTCAAAGAACCAGATCTTGACCGGCCTCTGCGGCCTCTCCCTCCACCTCTTGTACACCAGCACCAGCAGCGCGAGGCCACCGAGCGCCAGCTGCACAAGGACGGCAAAGGACCCTAGGAGCCGGCACTCCCCCGAACCCCCATCGGCCCCGTCGTGTGGACCACCAATCGCTGTCGCTGTTGCGGCGGCCATTGTCGTCGTCGTCGTCGTCTCGGTCGTCGCTGTCGCGGTGGTGGCGAGGCTGGCGGATATCGCTGTTGTGATGGCAGCAGCGGCGGCCGTGGCAGTTGCTTGGACGTCGGGAATGAGTATGTCTTTGGCAGCCCTAGCGACCGCGGGTATTATGGCGTCCTGCATGATTTGGTGGCGTTCCCGGGTACCCCGAGGGTCACGGACTTGGGGTGGTGTTTCGGGGAATAGGCTGTGTCGCTTGAACTCTAATGACCAGCGCCGAGGCAGATGTGTCGGGGCTTGACGTCGGAGTCAATTTAGGGGCCCCAGCCTGTCTGCTGCCTCCTGCCAGGCGCTATGAGGTAGGTGAAAAAAATATATGCACGCGAGCAGCAGATGTGTGTCACCGGGCGCGGAAACAAGCCCAAGGGAGGCAGTGTGGCCCAACCAAGACAGACTAGACTCGGTAGAATGGGCGATGGCGTGGTAAATGGCTTCCGACGGGGCAGAGGCGTGGCGTATCGGCTGGTCTGTGGTGTGGAAGTCCAAGACGCAAGTACCTTGTGCAGAGTTATGTCATCCGAAAAAATAAAGAGGTCTTCACAGTAGAGTGTGGGGGAAACAGAAAGAAGAAATGCCAGGCAGCGACAAGAAGCGTTTAACTCGATCGTCAAAATGAAGGTAGAAAAAAGGGTATATAGCGTAAAATATGATCGGTAAGAAGTACTGCTTACCTACTGGCAGCCATATGATCGGCGGCACGGCGGCAAAGAATGGATCCAGCGCTGAAGAAGGCTTTCGCCGGGTAAAAAGAATCATAGCACGAGACACGGCGAGTAGCCAGGTGAGTGGGTCGGCTTATAGCCAAGGCTCGTTAGTGGTGGTACTGTGGTCGGATAGTGACCATGTCGCCCCTAACGGTGGGGCAATTTGGGCATGTTTAGGGGGCAGTAATTTGACATTTGCATCGTTCCCATGGCGTCGTTTAGACATAACAAATTGCCGATTGCTTGATTAAGGTAATTCCTCAATACCACTCAGGGGGCTTTCCAGGAGAAAGGCCTTCATAAGGCACTCAGTGATTGATCACTTTGATAATACGATGCGCCCATGTCTGGATGCTGAACGATAAATGACTGGGCTCTTACGAATGAAACAATACTTGGCATCTTCCAATACCGTATAGTTGTAGATCCCAGTGATATCCATCTGTCGAACTGATATAAGTCCTTGTTCCATATTCACGATTCGATAGACCGTGACTGGATTCGCGAGTTAAGCCATATCCCCAAAACGCCAGGGCCAGCAGCAGACTTGAAGTATTCAACATGTCCTGGCCACCACACCACATAGTACCTGTCACTCATATGAACGAATTTATAACGTTCAACGGGAAACAATCTTGTTGAACGTGTGTCAAGACCTTTAAAGATAGGAACGGAGTATCTAGTGGCCAGCGTCAATACCAGACATGGCGCCGCTAGCATTGATATCATTGTGTAAAAGGTTGAGAGAACTATGTTACGTGAGTAGGAAGAAGCGCAAAACACCAAGCCTTCGAGTCTCAAAGTGACCATGAAAAAAGCCCCGAAATCATGAAAAAAGTACACGCCCTGGAACCCTTGGATCAAGGTAGAAACGGTGTCCATGCGATGTGGACTTGAATGCGTCCATTGGCCTCGGCTGCATCGGAGGACACATGCCCACATCGCAGACCGGGAAAACAAACTATTACTTCGTGTTGCAGATGATCCCAAGCCATCGCCGACCTAGAACCACGCAAAGGAACGATGAAAGCCCGAGTCCTCAGGCTTTGCGCTGTTGACTAAGCGCATTCCTGAACAGTTGGAAGAAACTTCTGGATGATTGAAGACACGGGACTTCGCGAGCTTCGCCCCGCGACCATACCAGGCCTGCCCTGTTTGGGCGACGCCGCCTTGGCGCCCGTGATATCTGCCATCACCAGCCGCGTAGGCTTTGGAGACAATGATGGCGACCGGGCGGGCGGTTTTGGTGAATGTAAAGACGGACCTGCAGACTGACGTGATTTTGATGTCTGCGAGGTGCCAGCAGGCCCGTCGAATTGTCAATCGATTCCGTGTTGCTTCTTGAGCTGGGCTAAATTCTCCTTGCGGGCCTGGAGGTCCTCTTTTGACCTGGCCATCTTCTCGGGCTGGTGGTATAGGACTGTGAAGTGAACCGACATGTCAGTGGGCCGGTTTCATACATGTCGATTTTTTCCCCTACACATCCGACGAAACTTACCAACCAAGTAGCGATTTTGAAAGTTGAAGCCGTTGAGCTTGTCGCAGGCTTGCTTCGCATCCATTACATCTTCATAGACAACGAATGCGGTTCCCTTGGTGTTGGACGTAATACCCTGGCGCACTTGGCTGAAGGATCAAGAGCATGTCATGTTAGTCTTTGTCGCCAAACAACGTCGATGGACGCGTGATGGGTTTCGGGATGGAAAAGGGTCGTCAAGTCGGAGGTTATAAAGATGCTTTGATAGATGCTTCTGCGTACCGGATGGGACCGAACTTTCCGAAGAGGTCAAATAGCTCTTCGGGGGTGACGTTGTAGCTTAGATTCTTTACGAACAAAGCTCTGTATATGGTGAGGCATTAGTTTGTTAGCAGATTGCACAGCAGGAGAGAGCCTGACGAAAGAGCGATGAGTGCTATAGCCCGGGAACGCGTCGAATCAGGTCGGTCTGCATCTTGGTTCGAAGCGGCGCCGGCGACGGAGCATTGGTTCCTGATCCTCGGTCGGCACCGGGGACGGCGGTTGAAGAGGAAGGTAATTGATTGAACGTACCGGTTGACCTCCGGGGCAAGCTTGCCGACTCGACTCATATCTTGGCGACGATTCCGAGGTGTACACGTGCGCAGTCCAAAGGAGGATGTTTGTGATCGCTGGGGTTGGAGGGTTGGGTTGAAAAAGACAAGTGATGTAGAGTAGAATGGAGGTTAGAGCGAGCGGCGAGAACGGGTCGTCGTAAGTTTGGGCGGTTGGCAGCCGCAACAATTCCCCAGAAAAACCGGGGCCTTGGCGGTCGAACCCACCCAAGCCAGCAAGCAAGCCTCCTTTCCTGTCATTAACGATCACATCAGATCACATGACGACCTGGCCAGTGACACGACACGAACACCCGTCCTCGTGCCACGCATAGCCACGTCCAATTGGGGATTGGGCTGCGAGTTTATCCAAGGGAACATCCCGGCGGGCTACTATCTAATGTTATTATTGAGCACAAAGCACAAAGGTATGAGCAGGTGGAGGCAGGGCGGTCCGTCGTTGGTTTCTGTTGGCTCAAACAACACTCTCCATGATTTCGACGCGGTAGTTGTATTGCTCAAGATGCTGCCCTGTCGTTACAACCCAGCTTCCGGGTACTTCTGTTAGAGACGTCGAGACGGAGATGAGCACCATATGTTAATCAATGGATATTTCCTCTCCTGGTTCGCGTTATCATGCGACCCCACCGATGCTTGTAGGTAAACTTTCGTAATCTTTGCACAAAACCACCACATCCATCAATCGCGACAAAGAACGCAAACCATCAAGGTATCAATCACCTCAAAACTGGCTCAAGCAGATCCAAAATACCTGTGTATATATCATCTGGCGTCAGACCGAATATCCGGCGAAACGGACGGATACCACGTCGGCGATCGGGCCTCAGCCATCTCCAACCACAACATCTCCGCCCTGGATCATCAGCGCCCTTTTATTGGCGCGGCGCCGTAAGAAAGCTCTCCTGCTGCCTTGAATCCATGGCCGCACACACGCACACGCACACAGACCAGGGGAGTCGCTGCCTCCACAACATGGCCCGCCCCGCTGGCGTTTTCCAGTCACAGCCAGTTGTCTTGACTCTGTATTTGCCAGTGCCGATTGGCCCGTGTTAGGTACTGTACCTACCGGGTAGCTAAGGTAGCCTCCATCCACTGTAAGCGAGCTTGGTACAGGTGTCTAGGGAGCGATTGGAAGGTGCAGGCAGCGCTTTGCCTCCACCCACTACGACGACCCCTTTCCATTCGTAGGACGTAGCAACGGCCTGCTGGCAGCAGCCAGCCCGTTATCGTCGGAGCAAACAGAGATGCTCGAGATCCGTTCTTAACTCCGCTCATTAAGCTTCTCAACTCCCGCCAACCCTCCTAGCACCTCACCTAACCTACCTACCTACCGACGAAACAAACAAAAGGAATTGGGTGGTGGTCTTTTGCTTCCGTCTACGCCACTACACCTTAGATCGACCACAAACACTTCACGACAAGTCTCGTCGATTGATAGTGCACCAACCGCGCCGTCCACCCATCCAGCAGTGGGGGTTTTTTTTTCTGAACCGTCGACGGGCCCTCTGCCCAGCTGCACCCCGAAGCTAGCTCGGCAGGATGCCTTCCGTCACGCAACAAGAGCCGGTATTCTGCACCGCGACAAAGAAACGGAGATGGGAGGAAGACAATGAGACAGCCGTCGACGACAATAACCGGCACAACGGACCTGTGCACTACAAGCGCGCCGCTTCATTCTCACGGCAACATCACATGAGCGAGGGCGAGTTCCTGCACCAGGACGAGCACGACATCCGCAATGTGTTTTTCACCAGGCGAACAATTCCCCCGCAGCATTCTGCGGCCAAGAAGCTCCGCATGGAAGACGACAGTGTACAGCCGGACCACAGCCAGAGTCGAGACCAGCACCGCCGGATAATGGCAGCCGCCTGCCCGCTGCAGCAGAAACTCGCACAGCTATCATCGAGGCTCCCGCATCAGGGCTTCCTGCAACCTGAATACCACAACAGCTCCCGGCCACAGCTGGTGGCAAGATCCATCTCGGCACCGACGCCTACGGCCTCGACCACCGCGCCTTGTCACATATGCCAGCGTCGACCTACCAAGAAATCCGACCTGGACTCATTTGCCGACTGCGAGGGCTGTGGCAAGCGCACCTGTTATGTGTGCATCCGCGAATGCCTGGGCTGGGGCAGGGAGGAGCACGAGGACGGCATGGACTCGCCGTTAGTTGAAATGGACGATGTGGGCGACCCAATGACTACCGGCCAGGAGAATGGAAATGGGAATCGGGAAACCACCGGCGTTTGGGCGAAACCAGGGACCAGTGGGCACCGTCAGATGATATGCAGCCGCTGCTGCGTCGAGGAAGGTGCAGATGGAGATGTCATCTGCCTTGGGTGTTTACAAGTCTGATATACCTACCATCGGCATTGGTTTAACAGCGCCTTGCCCACTCACCACTGGCTCCGAGTATGTATGGAGCTGGCTGGCTTCGATCAAGCAGGGCTAAATGCTGCTTGAAATTCTCATCAGCGGGGGTTTACGACGAGGTCACATCATGAGATAACTGTGACACAATGGGATGATATTTCTTGGGCTGTCATATTGCGAGGAACGCTGGCATATAATTGGGGATACGCGTTGTGGCTCTTTTGGGTGGATTACAGGACATGCGAGAAACATACAGAACTATACCATAACATGACATTCTAAATCTTTGTCAAACGTAGCCGAGCCATATCATGATAACAGAATCCTACAGCAGGGTACATATCACAAACAAAACTCTGACTGCAATTTCATGTGATGCAAATTCCATAAAGCTCACTCTCACACGTTCGCTCGTAACCATCAACAAGTTCATCAGATCAGGTATCATGCAACCTGAGGGAAACTGTCTAAGTAATGGTACAAAGAGTGCGTAGGTTTGGCTCTAGACTACAGCTACGCGCCCTGACACCGTATCCCATGCCACCAGGCGTCAGCTTGCCCAGGAGCAACAAGAAGAGAAAGATTAGTTGTACTGCATGTATGAGGCAGTAGAGTTGAACTTGAGGTTCCCCTTGATGACCTTCTCGACCGCGCTGAGGAAGTCCTTCTCCGTCGCCACCTTCCTCCGGGCCCTGATGGCAAACATGCCCGCCTCGGTACATACGCTGCGCAGCTCGGCTCCCGTGGCGTTCGGGCACAGACGCGAGATGAGCTCCCAGCGGATGTCACGCTCCACCGACATGCTCTTGGCGTGGATCCTAAGAATGTTGGCGCGCCCCTCGAGGTCGGGCAGGGAGAACTCGATCTTGCGGTCGATACGCCCGGGCCTCATCAGGGCCGGGTCAAGAGTGGAAGGCCTGTTGGTGGCAAACATGACCTTGATGTTTCCACGGGCGTCGAAGCCGTCGAGCTGCGTAATCAGCTCCAGCATGGTGCGCTGGACTTCGTTGTCACCGCCGGCGCCATCGTCGAAACGTGCGCCACCGACGGCGTCGATTTCGTCGAAGAAGATAATGCACGCCTTCTTGGTCCGGGCCATCTCGAAAAGCTCTCTGACCATTCGTGCGCCCTCGCCGACGTACTTTTGTACCAGCTCACTTCCGATGACACGGATGAAGGTGGCATCTGTCCTGTTGGCGACAGCACGTGCGCACAGCGTCTTTCCCGTTCCTGGGGGTCCGTAGAGCAACGCTCCCTTTGGCGGGTCGATTCCGAGGTTGACGAAACGCTCTGGCGAGAGCAGGGGCATCTCGACGACCTCGCGCAGCTTCTCAACCTGCTCCTTGCAGCCACCCACGTCGCCGTAGGTCACGTCCGGCTTCTCCTCGACCGTCATCATGGTGACGCTCGCATCGATCTTCGGGGGGAGCGGCAGGAGGATCTGGTATTTGTTCCTGTCCACACCCACACGCATGCCCTCTTCGATATCCGTCGGACTGACGCGCTCGCCAAGCTGGACGACGAACTTGGCGATCTGCTTGACGTTGATGACATATTTGCTCTTGGACTCATCCTTTTCGTCCTGGATGATCTTGGTGCACCGCGCTACCTGAAGCGGTTGCTCCTCCAGCATCCGTTGACGGTCGGCGGCTACGTCCCAGAGATGTGGCGGGGCGAGGCCCGTGTCTGACTCCTGTGTATTGGTCAGATATGTTTCCTATTCGCGTGTGGATCGGATCAATCCCCGTCCACTCGGGCTGTGCGCACCTTGACACCGATCTTCTCGTCGACGCTCTGCTGCTTCTCTTTTATTTGTTGTTCGAGCTTCTTGAGGGCGGCGCCGTATGGCGCGGCACCGTATGTCTTGAGAACCTGGATATCTCTGATTGGCGGGTTGGTTAGTTGAGGGCAGCCTTCCGGGGCGGGCGACAGGCGGTAGGCGGTAGGGCGCAACTCACTCATCGGAGAGTGGTGTAATCTTCTTCTCCTCAATCTCGTCGTCGGCAAACTTCTTCTGGTACTTTTCCCAGTTCTGGCCCGTGGCTGAAGGCTATTATTGGCAGAGTCAGTAAAGAGCGTCTTGGTCGAAGTCTAGTGTGTGAGGACGCTCGCCCACCATGATGGCACTTGGGGATCAGAATCCCTGGATCCCGGCAGGAATAAGGTGAGAATTGGGATGCAAGTCTCTGTTCGGGCTGCTGATAAGATGGTGCACTCGTTTGCGATATCTCTGCGGATGGCGGAGGTGATATGCGGCGTTTGCGGGCGTGGTTTGGGTGGTTGTTGAGGATGGTGTTTCGTGGACATACCTGAGCACGGTTGCGGCAGGTTGCTGGACGTACGTCGTAATCAGTCCGCTGCCTCCGACAAATGGATTGGCGGGCTGCTTGGCAACAAACGAGTGCCTCCCCTGCACCAAAATCCAAAACTAGCGGCTGATAATCGCACACCTTGCATGGAACTGGTAGCTGCACAGATGGGCAAACATATGGCCACAGTTATTACTACTAGATATTGTAAAGCATAGTAAAAATGCACATCAATATATCCGTATCTTACTACTTCAAGTCATGTAGTCCGTCCAATTATGTTTGTTCGTCGATTACTTCCAGATCGCCTTGGCGGAGGGGTGTACAATTATGATCGGTGGTGGAAGAACCTTTCCGGAGCTCACCACACCACGCTCAGAAAAAAGTTGGCGGGTCCGTAGCTCTGTCGCGGTGGGATAAAATAAGGGAACTCACTACCCCACCAGAAACAAAGGGCGGCGGCGACAGTAGTCTTCACAGCACATAAACTCCAAACCGTCTGCCTGAAGACAGAGAGATCTTGCAGAGGCTTCTACGTGCGACCTTCTTGAGTATCTTTGATTGCTTTGGATCTTGTCAAGATGGCGAGCGCTACAGCAGGAGCGGCCACCGCCAACGCTTCTTTCCGAGTATGCGCAAACCGCCCCGAACAGACGCACTGCAGACATGCCAGACAGGCCCAGCTAACCAGCATGTACAACAGGACAAGGAAAAGCCGATTGCGGTGCGCTCATCAAACATCGTGGCCGCTCGAGGTATGGAGTTATGGTGGTTCCCAAGCTCATGCGCCAGCGGGAGCCCCTTCGCTAACCATCTTCCGTCACATAGCTGTCGCCGATGCCATCAGGACATCTCTGGGCCCTCGTGGCATGGACAAGATGATTCGGAGCGGCAAGGGCGAGACCATCATCACCAACGACGGCAGCACAATGCTCAAGAGCATGTCGGTCATGCACCCGACGGCCAAGATGCTTGTCAACCTCTCCAACGCCCAAGATGTTGAAGCCGGCGACGGTACCACCTCGGTCGTTGTCATCTGCGGCAGCCTGCTCGGCGCGGCCGACCGACTTTTGTCCAAGGGCATCCACCCATCCGTCATATCCGAGGCCTTCCAGCGGGCCGCAGCTGCCTCCGTCGAGGTCCTCCACGAGATGTCACAACCGATTGCCCTCACGGACACTGCCGCTTTGCTGCAGGCGGCGAACACGTCACTCTCCTCCAAGATCGTATCGCAATACTCAGGTCTTCTTGGACCGATGGCCGTCAACGCCGTTACCAAGACCATCGATCTGAAGACTGCGGACAACGTTGACCTGAAGAACATCCGCGTAATAAAGAGGGTCGGCGGCACAATCGAGGATAGTGAGCTGGTCGACGGCGTGGTCTTGACGCAGCCTGTCATCAAGAACGCCGGAGGTCCCATAAGGATGGAGAAGGCAAAGATTGGTCTTATCCAGTTTCAGCTGAGCCCTCCTAAGCCGGATGTAAGTCCTATTTGGAGCTGACACCGCTTGCAACCTATACTATTGCTAACTATCTGTGTCCTGGTAGATGGAAAACACTATTTCAGTAAACGACTACAGGCAAATGGACAAGATTGTGAAGGAAGAGCGTCTTTACTTGCTCAACTTGGTCAAGAAGATCAAGAAGGCCAAGTGCAACGTTCTCCTCATCCAAAAGTCCATCCTGCGTGACGCAGTCAACGAGCTGTCGCTGCACTTCTTGGCCAAGCTGAACATTCTGGTTGTCAAGGATATTGAGCGCGACGAGGTCGAGTTCATTTGCAAGTCGACTGGCTGCAAGCCCATTGCAGACATCGACTCTTTTACCGAGGACAAGCTGGGCACTGCCGACTTGATTGAGGAGACACAGTCTTCTGGTAGCCGCCTGGTCAAGATCACGGGCACCAAGTCAACAGGCAAGACGATCAGCGTGGTTGTGCGCGGCGCCAACTCGCTGATTCTCGACGAGGCTGAGCGGTCACTCCACGACGCCCTCTGTGTGATACGATGCTTGGTCAAGAAGAAGGCCTTGATCGCTGGCGGCGGTGCAGCGGAGATTGAGATCGCGGCCCAACTAACACGCCGTGCGCGTGAGCTCACGGGAACCGAGGCCATCTGCTGGAAGGCCTTTGCCGAGGCTCTCGAGGTGGTACCCACAACTCTGGCAGAGAACGCCGGCCTCAACAGCATCAAAGTGGTGACGGATCTGAGGCATCGCCACGAAATGGGGGAGAAGAACGCGGGCGTGAGCATCAAATCGGGAGGTGTCAACACAAACATCGCCAAGGAGAATGTACTGCAGCCTCTTCTGGTGAGCACGAGCGCCATCGAGCTGGCCGCGGAGACTGTTAAGATGATTCTGCGCATTGATGATATTGCACTGAGCCGATAGACGGCTTTGCCAGTGTTTAATCGCGTCACATACAAAATGAAGTCTCGGTTATAGAATATGTGCGGCTTTTGCTAAGCTAGGATACAGTCTTTAAAGGGCTGTTGTTGTCTTAGTCAAGACCTGCCAAGCCAAGACGGATAAATATTACGACGGGATGAGATAACATTACGATGCTTGTGTTTATTTGGTCCATTGGGTGAAAATATAGTGTAGAATACCTAAAGAAGGATTGCTATCTACCGATCCCTTTTTTCATGACCGGACAGACAATAGAGGGAGGATTGCCAAAATCATGGTCCAACCGTCGATGTGAGCATGAAATAAATACCTATTTAGGCTGACTAAGAGACGATTCATGGGATTGATCTCTCTGCAAGCCAACTTACATCGGGCTTTCTAGGTCTTGTGAAATAGGATTGTAAAAACACAAGATAAACCGTTCCTGAAAAAGCCAAAATGTGGTTTCTAGGCCCATACGTCAACACTATAAACAAGCAACTCCAACGAAAGTCCAGAGTTTAGTGTCTGGTAGCAACCTGATTGGTTAGCCTTATGAAGATAATGTGGGTCAAGTACGTACTTTGTAGACGGAACGCAGGTACCTACGCGAAGCTTTTCGATTTGTAATGAATGCGCCTTCTTCATACTTCCATCGAGGGAATCCACGCCCTTAAAACCACCCATCCAACCCTTGCAGCAACCGTTCGATTGTCTAGTAACGCCCGTGTCGCAAATTCGATCCTCCGAGAAAATACTACCACAAGATCAGAGTATCCCCCTACGAGCAACGACAGAATGGCTCCCCTCGACCTGGAGGAGATGCTCAAGAAGCACAAGGCGGCCAAAGCCGAGGCCGCAAAGCCGCGCTTCATCCCCAAGGGCCAGCGCAAGAAGTTAGAGGCCGAAAAAGCGGCACGAGAGGAAGAGGAGAAGAGGCGGCAACAGGAAGAGTTGAAGAGGACGCGCGAGGAGCTGCAAAAGGCACGCGACGAGCTCGCAGACCTGCAGCATATGAGGCGCCACGAGCAGCCGAGGGGGCGGCAAAACGACAATTCAGTGCCCACGGGGCCACGCGCGATGCGCCCATACGACAACGACAACTACAGCAGCAGTAGCAACGCCAGAAACAACCACGACCAGAGGGATCGACAAAACGCAAACAAGAATGATGCCGCGAAACGAACCGCGGAGGAGATCGAGGAGGAGAAGAAGTACCTCGAGAGATATACTGGTCCGCCCGCAAAAGTCAGCACGTTCTCGGCAAACAAGAAACGGAGGAGAACGACGGACCAAAAATTCAACTTCGACTGGGACGCAAAGGATGATACGAGCCAGGCCTGGCGCTACGATGAGATGGGTGTCACAGCCCATAATGGCCAAGGGGCTGCGAACGGTGGTATCGAGCAGGTCAGGAGGAAGAAGGCTCCTCGAGACTATAACGACCCCAGGCTGGTGCCGTGGCAGGAGAAGAGCCTTTCTGAAATGACTACAAGGGACTGGCGTCTCTTTAGGGTCAACCTTGAAATCGTGACAAAGGGCAACAACCTTCCCCACCCAATGCGTTTCTGGGAGGAGTCCGACCTCCCGCACGTACTCAAAGATACCATCAAGCAGGTTGGCTACACGGAGCCAACGCCGGTCCAGCGCGCAGCCATCCCTATCGCTCTTCAATGCCGAGACTTGATCGGTATCTCTAAAACGGGTTCCGGAAAAACTGCAGCGTTCGTCCTGCCAATGCTTTCATACCTAGAACCACTACCACCCCTCAACGACTCTACGAAGAACGAAGGTCCATATTCCTTGATCATGGCGCCGACTCGAGAACTGGCCACCCAGATTCAGGCCGAGGTCATGAAGTTTGCGACGCGTATGGGCTTCACTGTGGTCTGTCTCATCGGAAACAAGAGGACCATCGAGGAAGACGCATTTGCTCTACGAAACGGTGCCGAGATTATTGTTGCCACCCCCGGTCGACTGGTGGACTGTCTGGAGAGGCATTTGCTGGTGCTTTCGCAGTGCTCCTACGTTGTTCTTGACGAAGCTGACCGAATGGTTGACGGAGGTTTTGAGGAGTCGATTCACAAAATCCTCGCCGCTCTGCCGCCATCGAACGGCAAGCCCGACGATAAGGACGCAGAAGACCCGAGGATCATGTCCCAGTTCCTGACTCCCAACCTCAGATACAGGCAGACCGTGATGTACTCGGCCACTATGCCGCCCAGCGTCGAGAGAATTGCAAAGAACTACCTGAAGCACCCAGCCATGGTAACAATCGGCACGGTTGGTGAGGCTGTAGACACGGTGGAGCAGCAGGCCATGTGGGTGACCAGTGAGGACGAGAGGCGTAACAAGCTGAGGACCATCCTGAACTCTTATGGTACCGGGAAGCTCATCATCGTCTTCGTCAACACCAAGAGTAACTGTGACGCTGTTGCAAAGGACCTCAAGTCGTCGAGCTTCTCGGCCGTCACCTTGCACGGAAACAAGACGCAGGATCAACGTGAGGCTGCGCTGCAGTCGTTCCGCGACGGCAGGACAAACATCCTCGTGGCAACAGACGTGGCTGCTCGTGGTCTCGATATTCCCGACGTCTCACTCGTCATCAATTTCAACATGGCGGGGACGATCGAGGTGTACACGCACCGTATCGGACGTACGGGGCGAGCTGGCAAGGAGGGTTTGGCAATCACGTTCTGTGGGCCCGAAGACCATGGTGTTCTGTACCATCTGAAGCAGATCATGAGCAAGAGCCAAATGTCCAAGGTTCCTCCTTGGCTGAAGGATCACCCGGAGGCACAAAGCAAGCCAATGTTTTGATAGAGCAGTTGATATCGTATAATATTGTAGCTAATTCTTTCAGGGCCACTGCTTTGACTATATTATAGTATGCAAGTGTGTCATATGGATGTTTCAAGGTGCTGTCAACCGAGGTTGCAAGATTTATCGCTCAGATCACGCCCATTTTTGGTGTTTCCAATATTTCGCGCAACGACAGCATGTGCCCCACGAAGTACGTGGGCCCAAGGGCATGGCCAAGCGTGGTGCGGCAATATGCACTACTACGTGGGCTCCCTCGGGTCTGGAAAGCAGATAATCACAGGTCGGCAGTTCAGGGTCTTGTCCTTTGAGGGAAGGATGGTGCATGTGAGATGTATCGGGTGCAGTATGGATGGTGAACAGCTTTGTGTGTGTTTTTTTTTAATTGACAGCGGAATGAAGACAAGCAGAATGGCAATTAATACAAGAATAAAACAGGAAATACTAGCCTCGGCGTCCATACTATCAGACCGGCAGACATGTGTGATATAATAACGAAGTAGGCATCAACAGGTGGGGAGGGAAGCGCTTTGCAATGTGCATTGTTTACACAAGCCCCGCCATGGTAGCTGTCAAAGTGGGATGCAGGCGCTGATTCTCGGATCTGATAACTCAAAATCATCACCAGGTGGGTTCGCACATCCCACGTCCCGTCCAGTTTTGCAACAACTCTTCCACCCTTTCCCCCCTTTTTACCTTTGCCGAAGTAGCGGTAAACGGCAGCAGCTTTGTGGCCAGGCTCGAGCCAGGGAATATCCGTCATCGACTGCCAAGGGCCTCCTCCGACCGTCGCCCGAGATCCGGTTCAGTCCTCCAGCTCCCCACCACGACCGATAAACAAAACTTTTTCATTGAAGAAAAAAAACCTAGATAACCCCCTTCGCCCCCCTCCGAACTCAACTTTGCCTCTCGCCCCAACTTCTGCTCATCCCTTTCAATCTCACCGTTCCCAATTTTTGCCATGACCTCGTCGCTGCCTCCATTTCAAACCCTCGAGCCCTCCTCACAGGGTCGCTAGCACCCCTAGTCAGGGACCCGGCCAGTCCCCCAGGCCACCTTCCGCGCCGCGACCCAATCCTATCCGGCCAGCGTGTCTGACGAGATAAACCTCTGGCCACACCTGCGAAAGTGTCGGGACAAGTCCTGACGGACTCCCTTGCCGGTGGCCTGGTGGCTTTGGCCTAGCTTCGCACTTCAGATATTAAGTCCATACATACCATAATGTCGTCCTCGCCGCTTGCTCAGCAGGCCGGCGCGCCAGATACGGCGCCCCTGCCGGCGGTTGGCGTCGCACAGCGATCTGCAGCCACCGAGGCAGTGGAGGACATTCTATATGGCTCGGTGCGTACCGGTGGCGGCCTCTACCCTGAGGCATATCAAGGTGAAAAGAAATATAG
>JARHUK010000463.1:38378-69196 GCA_031001725.1 Pseudopyricularia javanii
GCTAACGATCTTACTTTCACGTGACAGATTGCCGGTGTTGTCGGAAAGTACATAGAATACCCCTTTGACACGGTCAAGGTCCGGCTACAGTCGCAGCCGGAATCCCTGCCGCCCAGGTACCAGGGCCCGCTGGACTGCTTTCGCCAGTCGATGCGGGCAGATGGCTTCCTCGGCCTGTACCGCGGCATCACGGCGCCGCTGGTCGGGGCCGCCGTCGAGACGAGCAGCCTCTTCTTCTTTGAGCGGTTGGCGCGCGAGTTGGTCTTCGTGGCGGGCTATTGCCCGCGGACCGAGCCCCTGCCGCTCCCGGCCCTCTGGGCGACGGGCGCCATGGCCGGGGCATTCACCTCATTCCTACTCACGCCCATAGAGCTGGTCAAGTGCAGGATCCAAGTGCCCGACGCAGGCGCGGTCCAGGCGCCGCTCAAGCCCGTGGCCGTCATCCGGGACGTGTTCCGCCACCAGGGCCTGGCGGGCTTCTGGCGGGGGCAGACGGGCACGCTGATCCGGGAGGCGGGCGGGTCGGCCGCCTGGTTCGGCAGCAAGGAGACGACGAGCAAGCTGATGCGCGAGATGAACGTGCGCGGGGCCGCGAGCGACGCGGAGAGGGAGGCTCTGGCCAAGGGCCCGCTGCCGCTGTGGCAGCAGGCGCTGGCGGGCGCGTCGGCAGGCATGTCGTACAACTTTCTGTTCTTCCCGGCCGACACCGTCAAGTCGAGGATGCAGACCACCCCGATGGGCCAGTCGGCGGCCAACCGGTCGTTCATGAAGGAGACCATGTCGGTCTGGAACCAGACCGGGATAAGAGGCTTCTACAGGGGCTGCGGAATCACCGTGGCCCGCTCGGCGCCCAGCTCGGCGTTCATTTTCATGATCTACGACGGATTGAAGACGTATTTGCCGCTGTAATCATTGGCTGCGTTGCTTTTGCTACGCCGTGCCTGCAACGCCCTTGCAGGAGGAAGGGCACACTTGAAGTGGGTGGGAGAAAAAATAGAGGGATGTAAATTTGCAGTCTTAAAAGTACATATCAAGTTATGAACATATTCGATTAGGATCTGGGTTGGGAGTGCAGCAGACGGCACGCAGGGTATCGTATCGAATAACTAAATGATGGTCTGCAGCCCGAAAACTTGGGGGTGACGAATGTTGCCTTTCCCCAAAGGAACCCTGCACACACGCCGGCGCATCGATTTTAGTTTCGTCCAATGAGGGAACTCAAGAACGCGAGTGGCCGAACCTCTTTACAGCTCCTTGACGGCCTCCTTGTCCTTAATGTCCCAGCCGTTGAGGTACCCGGTCCCGATGCAGAGGTACGAGGCGTAGCCGAGCCAGGCCACGTAGGGCGCCAGGCAGAGCCCGGCGACCTGGTCGACCTGACCCCACAGGTAGGCGAGGTAGGTGTTGACGCCGACGAGGGCGAGGATGTCGACGCTGGCCTCGACGGGCCGCCTGAGGCCGAAGAAGAGCGGCATCCAGGCGAAGTTGAGCCCGAGCTGGATCGTGTACAGGGTAGCGCCGTGCTTGGTCATGCGGTGGTGCAGGACCGAGCTGAGCGGCGACATGCCCGTATCGACGGCGCGGTAGGCGGCGTAGCCCATCAGGCCGTAGAGGACCGTCCAGGCGGGGCCGAAGACCCAGGCCGGCGGGGAGTAGGGGGGCTGCTTCAGGGCGGCATAGGTCTTTTTGGTCTTCTTGGCTGTTGCGGCCGGTCTCGGTGTGAGTTGGGGGATGCGTTGTTTGTGGGATGGTGGTCATCTTGGGGGAGATGGGGTCTTACGCGAGGTGCTGTAGCCGATGAGGCTGCCTATCCCAACCGGCAGGAGGATTGACGCGGCGGGGCTTGTGAATACCGAATACCTGTTGAGTGGGTGTTAGTACGGCGATGCAGATCTAAATCGAGGTTTGCGATGAAGAGCAACGTTATCGTACGGTAGTGTGAGCTGAGGAATGTAGGTAGTCATTTTGATGTGATTTTAATTATTCGAGTACTTGAAATTCCTTTCTTTTTTTGCTCTGCTATTTTCTCGCGAATCAATTATGCAAGAATAAGGATGCAGAATGGCAAGACTTCAAGTTCCTCACCCCAATGTTAACTCAAGTTGGGGGCCTCGGCAGACACGGAGAAGGTTCCAGGTCTGTTCTGGAGCTCTGCTGAACAAATCGCGAGAGCATCGTATGACGACACAGCAGACTCCACAGACCAGGATCACCGCCCAAAGGCCAGACGACTGCGAGCTGAGCCAGCCAAGCTCCAGGTCATGTGACGCTTCCCAACGTGGCTCACCCTTCCACCTCGAGCGGCTAAATGTGGCGCGCGCCCAGTGCTACCGACTCCTGTCGTACCGTGTCACGCTCGTAGCGCGGCGCGACCTGGATCTAACCCAGAGCCTTTGTCAACCGTCCATCCCGTAATGCCCATCCCCCAATCCATCTCACCACATTAATCCTGCAAGACAAACTTCAGGCCAACGGCATTTCATCAATCTGTCGCCCTCGTGACAGCATCGATGCTTGCAATCGCATCATCGGTTCAATTGTTCGTTCTTATTTTTCCTTGAAGCACTTTGTCGTCAATCCCTCCGTCCCCCTTTGGTCCTCATTCCGTTCCATCCGTCCCCCTTCTTAGCTACCTACCTGCCGTTCGCGACCCGCGATCCGCTCTCTGGTCGTCCGCCCCTACGAATCCCCTCGTTTCCTGCTCTGATAACCCGCTGCCTTGGTTTTTATATCAATCTCCGGCTGTGATTCTCTTCTTGTTGCACTCACAAGCAGCAGCTATCTTTGGTCGTACATTGGTTGTCTGACCTTGCATCTTTTACTTGTTCCCACCACCATTGGTGCTCTCTTAAAACACTTCGGATTCATCCCTCGGCTCGTTCCATTCTCATTGCCTTGTTGTCACGCCCTATTTTTCTTCTATTACATCCGCTTTCTTTTCTCAATCCTTTGATCACAGCACAGGAAACCTGCGTGATGGCTCGTCTAACGGCAATCATGTGGCCAAACAGGCTGCAAACTCTGCGATTCGACACCGGCAATCATCAAGTCTGACCAAACACCATCGACCGGTTGAGGTCAAAAGAGGCCAACCGGCTCACACACAACAACGCGGTTTTCCTGTGGCATCGCCCACTCCGCAAAGATGGACTCATACAGCTCCTACCGTGACTCGGCTCGTTCACCCAGCGACAGAGCTTGGGGTGGTCGCGAGGAGCCACGCGTGAAAGAAGAGCGTGACAGCTTCTACCGAGGACGATCACCTGGTAAGTCAGGCACGTGCACGAGCTCTGGTTGCGCTAGTATGGTACTGACAACAAAACCGCGATCTAGGACATGAACGTCCTCCACCACGACGATCGAACCGCTCCAGGTCGCCGCCACCTGTAGATCGCTACGAACCTAGAGCGAGGACTAGAGACGATTATGGCAACCCGCGCGACCGTGAACGCGACGACCGCCGACGCGTTACCTCGCCTCCCGCCAACATAGACCGATATGTGCCCGGCCAGAGCTCTGTCGAGAGTCCAATCACGCCATTGACAGCGAATCCCATCCCAGACCCTCTCAAACTGAACTATCAGGTTGGATTCAGCTACTTTGGTGAATGGTGGAGGGCGCAAGAGAAGGTCAAGGAGGAGAAGGAACGACTACGCACAGGACGGCGGCGCGAAGCCGAGCGGCCACGCGGCCCGGAGGAGCGCGAAGCAGAGAAGGCCAAGATTCAAGCCGCGTACGACAAGTACAAGGAGGAACTGCAGTCCAAGATGGCACAGACATTTGTGCGCCAGCACAAAGAAGAGCAATGGTTCCGAGAGCGCTACGTTCCCGAGGTCCGGGACCAGTTCCGCCTGCAACTAAACGAGTTTCGACGAGGTGCCTACAGCCAATGGGAGCAGGATATGGAGTCTGGAACTTTCGATGAGCTTGGTTTGGAGGGTGTTTCGAAGACTGACACCAACGGCCAAAGCGGTGGCGCCGAGAAGGAAGAAGGCGAGGCGACCGCAAACGAGTTCCTTGGAGTGGGCGACCTTGTGCCAGTCAGTGGCAGCGAGGTGCGCGATGAGGCTCTTCACCAACCCACACTTCTGATCAAGACAATTGCTCCTAGTGTGAGTCGCCAGAATCTAGAGGCGTTCTGCAAAGAGCATCTTGGCGAGGATGAGGGTGGGTTTAAATGGCTGTCCTTGAGCGACCCCAACCCTAGTAAGAGGTACCATAGGATCGGCTGGATCATGCTTCACCCTGCTGCCGAAATTCCTGCTACCATCGACCGTATGGATCCTGAGGAAGACAGCGAGATGGCTCTCAAGTCTCCAGTGCCCGTATCGACAGCTGAGAAGGCTCTCGAGGCTATCAATGGCAAGACTGTCAAGGATGAATCCCGTGGCGACTTTGTCTGTCACGTCGGCGTACACAACCCCCCGCAGAACCCTCGCAGGAAGGCCCTGTGGGATTTGTTCTCAGCCCCAGAGCGCATTGAGAAAGACCTAGAGCTTGTCCGACGCCTCGTAAACAAGTTCGAGGAAGATTATGGCTCTGACTTTAATGCCATTGTCAAGGTTGAGGAGAAGGTAGAAGAACTTCTCAACTCGGGCCGCTTGCAGCCTGTCGTGCCACCCTCGCCCACCAAAGTCAGAAAGAACCGTGACCTTGGCCTTGATGAGGCCATGGACGACGGTGAACACATGGATGACGGGGCGGACGATGAAGATGAAGGCATGGTCGACGACCAGGAAGAGGAGTACGATGACCAGGAACTGCTTTGCAAGAAGAAGCAACTCGACCTGCTCATTGAGTACCTGCGCCGGGTATTCAACTTTTGCTTCTTTTGTGTCTTTGAAAGCGACTCCGTGCATGAGCTGATACGCAAGTGTCCCGGCGGTCATCTGCGTCGTCCGCGGAGCACCCTTTCGGCGCAGGCCAAGGCTGTAGCGCGGGCCAGTGCCGCAGGAGAACCTTTCCCTGTCAAGAAGCGCATCGAACAGACAGAGGGAGAGGAGGGAGAGCTTCCAAGTGAAGGTGACCGCCGTAGGCCACAGTTGACAAAGTCTGAGCAGCAGCTGCAGCGGGCTTACAACTGGGTCAAGACCTTTGAAGACAAGATCATGCAGATTCTGGAGCCAGAGTCGGTTGATATTCGCAAGGTTGGCGGGAAGCCCGTGGAAGAGGCCGTAGACGAGGAACTTGTCAAGCATGTTAAGCAGGAGGAGCCGAACAAGTGGAGATGCAAGGCTCCCGAATGCTCAAAGCTGTTCAAGGAAGAACACTTCTGGAAGAAGCACGTGGAGAAGCGTCACGCGGAATGGCTCGAGAAGCTGAAAGAAGAGGTAAGCGCCCATTTTGAAGACATTGGCAACCGGGAAACTGTGGACACGTTGCTAACTTACAGCCGTGTAGTTTGAACTCATCAACCGTTACGTGATTGACCCATCGCACATTGCGCCATCGCGAACGGACGCAAACTCCAATGGACACTTCCCTCCCGTCAACGGGCAGGCACCATCCGGAACACCCAGAGGTTTCAACCTACAGAACTTTGCCATGAACAACATGATGGCCATGCCTGGGTTCGGCATGCAAGGTGGTTTCCCACCCAATATGTTCCCTCCTGCGATGCAGCAGCCCATGGCGGGATGGCCACAACAGGGCGGTCCGGATGAGCGCTCGGGTTCTGGGCCAATCCGACGGGGCGGTGCGATGGGAGGCAATCGCTTTAACGGAAACAACCGGTCTGGCCCGTACGACCGGCGGCCAAACCCTCGCTGGGCTCCGGATGGAATGCCGGCCGGCATGGTGGGTGGTGGCGGCCGTGGCGGCAGAGGCTATGGCGGGGGTCGTTGGGGAGATGGAGCCGGCGGAGGAGCCGCTGTAGGTCCTCGGGAAGCTGTCCAGGGGAGAACAATCAAGAGCTACGAGGACCTTGACAACGTGTCTGGCGGTGGTGGCGGCGAGCTAAACTACTAAACCATGAGTGTTTGGCGCAATGCTTGCACAACCCATGATCCGGCCGTCTCGCCTCCCGGGCCATCTTTCTGCCGCGTTTTACTTGCTCGCTGTTAGACGACGTCGACTTTCAGCATAACTTGGCCACTCAACGGCCGCTTGGCACCAAGTGATACATTGGGCCGGCCGCACGCAGTGTTGGTAATTCTTTCAGTTTGTTTTATTCTTTTACTTTAATGTACTTTTAGTGTATCAAGCTTCTCGGCAATTTGAAAAAAGAGTCAGCACAGAGAAAACCAGTAAACATATGTGATTGAGTATGCGATCGAGGCATTTGCAACACCCGGCCTTGAACAGCCTAGAAAACCATTATAGTCGCACCGACCAAGGTTCCTAGTCGGCCAGACAATGTGTCCGCATCGCATACAACTACACTCCACCAGGCACACATCTGCCTCGCTAAGCACCCTAAAATAGCAGGTCAACATCGAACTTCATCCAAGGCCAGCTCTCTCTGAACACTGTGTGACAGGGGCCCTGGTGGCGCCAAACGTCCCGCTCACAGTCTGAACAATTGGCCGTTGAGCGTTAACCCGTAGGCAATATTCCGAATCGTGAAATCAACAGACTCTAGCCGACCAACATGTTCGCGGCCAGGCGACTCCTTCGCACATCACTTCCGGGGCGACAACCCCTCTGCCTACCTACACACCGGCTCACTCGATTCTTCATGGCTTCCCAAGCCCCTCCGAGTGCGACCGGGCGTCTCGCGCCGCGTGAGTTCCCGGCTGTCGGGTTCGAGGCCATCGACCCGTCGCAAAAGGTTGAGGAAGAGCGCTTGCCCTTTTATAACCGTGATGACTATTACCCTGTTCGTATTGGAATGGTGTTTGAAGAGCGCTACCAGGTGGTTGCTAAACTTGGCTACGGCACCACCTCGACCGTTTGGCTGGCTCATGACCTCCAGTAAGCCAGCTGTGTTCCTTCCGTCCTTCCTATCTATCATAACTACTTGTCGTCTAACCCTTCTTTAAAGAGAACGGAGGTATTGGGTGCTCAAAGTGCATATTCGTAATATTGAACGCAACCAGGAGCTCGAAATCTACCAGCATTTGGCTGGGATTACCCGTCCGCACTCGGGCAGGGATCATGTTCGACAGCTACGAGACTATTTTACTATAACTGTTAATAGCCGTAACGGCGATAGAAAACATGATGTGTTTGTTATGGATCCCCTGGGAATGAGCCTACGAACACTTCAAGAAATGCAGCCGAATCACGTCTTGGAGTCGGGTCTTGTGGCAAACGCGATAGACCAGACGCTAACGGGGCTGAACTTTCTCCACGAGGCGGACGTGATCCATACTGGTTGGTTTACTTTCTGCCAGCAGGCTCCCTTTTAGCCCTCATCTAATGAACAAGGCAGATCTTCATTCCGACAACCTTCTCATCGCCATCACCAAGGACTCTGTTCTTGCAAGAGTAGAGGAAGACGAGGTGTCTAAGCCATCCGCGAGGAAGATCATCGACGACGACACCGCCATCTATGTCTCCCGGTATATGCAGGGTGGCATCGGCCCTCTCACAATCTGCGACCTGGGACAAGCCCGTATTGGCAGTGAAAAGGAGCACACCGGGAGAGCGATGCCTTTGCCATATCGGGCCCCAGAGGTCATCCTGAAGATGCAATGGTCAAGCCCCATTGATATATGGAGTGTTGGGCTTTTGGTATGCAATAATCAGCATAGTCCCCCTTTCTTCGCGTCTATAGTAGACACTTACTTATACACCCTATCTACTAGGCATGGGACCTCATCGAGCAGGAAAGCCTCTTTGACGTCTATGACGCGGATTCCGAAGATATGAACGACGCCCATCACCTCGCGACCATGACGGCACTGCTCGGCCCGCCACCGCCCGAGTTTCTACAGAGAAGCAAGGAGACTGAGAAATATTGGAAAGGAGATGGTGAGTACTACCGCGCCTCAGTAGGCCTGTTCCGGGGGAAACCCAGCTAACATCCTTACAGGTGAATGGGTCGGCCCTGTCCCCTTGCCTAAGGACTGCAAGCTTGATTCCTTGGCGCGGGCACTCAGCGGGAACGACAGGGACATGTTCCTCAGTTTCATTGAGTGCACCATGTTTTGGCTTCCCGAAGATCGACTTACGAGTGGACAGCTGTACTACCATCCCTGGCTGCGAGAGAGGTCCTGAATTAGTTAGGGTTAACTTTCAATTTTATTTTCTCTTATCTCCCCTGGTCCTCCAGCCCAGGACCTACACGGTGGACGACCATTATTAAAACGCGAAACGCGCGCCGAACACCATAGTCCTTTCTTTACTTCATTTCTTCCTCAGATTATAATCTTCGTTCGTAGTGCCAATAGACTGTGTGTTTTAGTTTTTCGACCATGGTTGTAACAATTCGCCTTATTGAAACCGATTATAACTAACAATGGCGCGAACCTTATGTTACTGCGGTAATAGCACTCCAAAAAGGTCATTGATCCAAGCCATTGCTTGGATCTAGATCGTTCGTTTGCGTAGTTTACCTAGGGAGGAATCCACCCAGGGGCTAGCCTTACAAGACCTGAACACTACAGGGCCGGACTTAGACTAGACTCGCGTCCCGACAGCGCTACCGTAAATTTACACGACGTCAAGGGCCGCAACGGCGAGCGCGTCCGCTTCGTCAACCCACATCTTTCGGCCGGCATGCCGCTAACCCTGACGGACCAGCTGTCACGCATGTCCACGCAGGCCGCATCGTCCCATCTAGAAGACGCCAGCTAACAGATGAGAAGGCGGAATGGAAAGGGAAATGCCCCAACCCAAAACAAAGGACCACAAGATAAGAGTCGTCGAAACCTGCCCTGCTGCAAACGCGAACCTCGCCCACCTCCCTCCGAGCAACATGGCTTGGCCACGTCTGCTACTTCAGGGCTCGCCCTTTCATAACCGTGGATGTAAGATGATGCTATCCAACATGTCAGTAGCCTTGGTTATTCCCGCCGCAGGTAACTTGTGCCCGTCCGACAAAATAAATATGTAGACGATAACAATGATGGAAAAAAAACGAGATTAGAAGACTAAAAGTACCGTCGCTGCTTTGCTCGATGCCGTGAATCCTGACCCTTGGCTATATACTTCCGCTTCTGCACCGGCTTTTGGTAAACGCGGACAGGCACCATCACGCTTGACGCCCCTTGGTTTGCGATCCATCGATAAGTCCCATAATTGAGAAATAAAACCTTGATCCGGAGCGTTGGCACCTGCTTCCCGACCTCGGTGAAGAGCCGCTCGAACGCCGCCTGCCACGGGAAGCCACACTCCGGCTGCTGGTCTGGGTCCAGCGTGGAATCGTCCACCAGCATGTACAGCTGCGAGCAGGCGCCAACGAGGGTCGAGCCGAGCAGGTCCATCCACTCCTGCTCTGTTACCGCTCCGTGGAACCGAGCGCACTGTAGCGATAAAGCTCTCTCGTTCGTTATGCCCTTGCGAAGCCGCATTGCCTGACAGACCAGGTGTTTCAGGACGTCAATGGGCGAGATGCTGCTCTTCTCTACGGTTTCGCCAGACGGCCCCGGAAGTGCCCACAGCACGGGACAGTTCTTTGACTGCAGTTCCTTAATCAGCTCGACGGCGAAGTCTCGCATCGAGAACCGCGCACGGAAGTTTCCCTTTATGACTGCTACACCAGACGCGGCTCCTCGTGACCAGTCGGCCAGCCTGGGAGACTCCCAGAACCGGTCGGTTGTCTCGAACGCCTTGTTGCGGGTGTGACGCCGCTGTATGGACTGATGGTATTGGAACGCCTTGAAATGGTCCCCGAGCCCACCCGTCGATACGAATGTCATGATCTGCGAGAATTGTAGATCCGTAAGTTGGTGGCTGGTGTTTAGCAGCGCGCTGGAGTGCAGGGCCTGCGTGGATGCCATGGTCTCCATCTTTGCCGCCATTTGCAACACCACGTGGCTCGTTTGCTCAAGCATGTGCTTCACTTCTCTGAGCTCGACCTGAGCGCCCGCGCTGGTTAGTCTCTCGATCGTACGGCCCCCTTGGTCTATACGTTCCAAAAGATCTTTATATTGCAGCTCGGCAGGCCTGGTAAAGCTGTGCAGTGCGTGCAGGAGGCGGCCCTCGTTGCACCAGCTGTGGGCACGGATGAGAAATTGGATGATGTCCGCGTATAGTCTCCCGACCGCCTCACGCATCCTCTCTGTTGGGTATAGGACGGTAGCCAGTTCGATGTGCGACAGTCTGTCTGCAATCTGCGAGATGCCTTTGGCGATGAGGCTCATTGTGTTTTCGTGGTTTTGAGCAGACTTTGGTGAAGCATGTTAGCAACAGGGCTTGTGCAGCCTGCAGGTTATTAATCATATTATCCTATGCGAGAGAGCATCGCTGAACGTACCTGAAGTACAAGTCTTATTGCTCCCCATGCCAGTGCTACATACTCGGGATTATGGGATACAAAAACGTTTATGATGTTGCTGAAGTGGTTGATCCTGGAAATGGATTTTTCCAGCCATTTCCTAGCTTTCGGGAACCTCCTGCTGTCGTTGTACTTTGCAAGTGACTTGACTAGCAACTCCTGGACATTATGGGGAGTTTTTGTGCCTTTGACCAGCAGGATCTTGCGGTCGCTGTCTGTCATTTCGGTGCAGAAACGGTCCACGGCCTCGAGATACGCCTGCTGCGCCAAGGGAGAAATGAAGTTCGCAGGAGCCTGCCTGTGGATTTTAGCAAAAGGGTCGCATGCATATCATATCCACAAGAATATACCTACTGGGCCTGGCTGCTCCCTTCGGAGCAGTGCCAGCTGGCGAGATACACGCCCTTGGTGGTATTGTCCATATTTTTGGTTATATGAAGAAGAAGCGAGACACCGGGAAACGTCAGCTAAGTCTTGGAAACATGGTGGCAGCCCTGGATTTTGTAGCAAGGCAAGTTGGAGCCCAACATCCCAAAGGACCGATAGGTTTCTCTATCTACATGATGTGCTGTGCCGCAGGGCGACATGGATTGGAGAGCTGCGCCCTGTAGCGGAGCATCCTGATATGTTGAAGGTGCATGCACTGCCTTTATCAAACCGCCCAATAGCTCTCAGGCCGAGAACAGGCTTGGCGACAAGAAGGATGACACTGCAGTTGTTAAGGGACTCTTTTAATCCATCCTTTGGCGCCGTGCATATATGAGTGGCGCATCTCCCCTCGTGCACACTGCCCCAAGCCCTCCTCCAGCCGACCCGGTACATCTTATGTGTTCAGTGATGCTGGCCGCCCCATGGACAGCACCGACGCATCTCCTCACCGATTCATCGCTTTGAAAGACTGGAAGGAACAATGGGCAGGACGAAACAAGCACGGAATTTTTGAGGCAAGTGAATCGTTATTTGGAATTTGGGTGGCATGATAACTTACACTTTTCCCAGTGACGCTTCCGAACGCAGCCAAGGCGACGAAGATAGTATTTCGGACGAGGAAAATTCTGGAGCCTCAAGCCCCGAAGCCAGCGACCCCTTCGAGGACGAATGGGACGAGGGTTCACACCAGCCGTCGTCGCAGGCACAAGACAGTCAGGCGAAGACGAGGATATTACCTGGGTCAATTCCCAGAGCAACATTGTGCCTGCCTACAAATACATTGCCGCCGAAGAACGGGACGAGGTTTCACACCGGGCGCGGTCGCTTCGACCAATCAGCCAGGTCGTAGACGAGGTTATTGCCCTGGCCAATTTCCATGCCAACATTGCGCATGACCACATTGCCGCCGAAGAACGGGACGAGGTTTCACACCGGCAGTCGTCTCAGGCACAAAGCAGGCAGGCCGAAGACGACGATAGTTCCCCGCTCTACAGACACACCACCATTTCGCGGGACCACACTGCGGCCAACGCGTACCACAGCTTAGACTTGCTCGCCGTCCTAAGCAACGGGCGGGAAAAGGACAAACAGGACAGAACTGCGTCGCGTGTTCTTCTCCATGATCTTTTTAACGAGTTCACCTCCGGGATCAAAAAGCAAATGTTGCCAGAGGATGAATTTCAAGTATACAAAACTCAGCCGATGTCCCCAAAACAACAAGAAAAGAAAAGACAGATGATTACAAGAAGGGAAATGCAGGAACAAGAAGACGTCATGAACCTAAATAGCGGGGCAGATGATCTCGACACAGCCGGCCCGAGTTACACCGTAAACCAGGCAGCAGCAACAGAAGTCCCGGCTAGCACGGCGCTGTCGGTCAAGGAGATCGAACAAGAGATTCGAGCACTTCAGCAACTGCGAAGAAGGCTCTTCTCTACGACATACAAGGTCCTCTACAAGATAGAAGGAGACGGCTCGACGTTTTTGACAGAGCCCTCGTGGGTTGGCGACAGCAAGGGAGGGGTGCGGCTCAAGGGAAACTCTCCCATCGCCGACGAGGCCGCGTTTCTTCAGCAAAGCCCCGAGATTGCTTTCGTGGTCTACAGGTATTACAGCAGTAACCACCAGGCCAAAGAGATACAAGATGCCATGGATGCCGGCATGGCGCTGCCGAAGCCAACTCATAAAACGGAGTCAATCATGGTAGTGTCTGAGTTATTGGCTGCCGCTTTGGACATGTTTCTAAACAGACAAACATCTTTCAGAACCGACTTCCCAGCCTGGAACCCGAAAGCCCCCATCCAGTCGCCCTTTCTCTTTTGGTATTATTACCGCTCCACTCCCACTCTCGGCATGATGGAGGAGCCGCACAAAAGCCAGATGAGCTTGCTTGCCACATGGCTTCACCACAACTACGACCAGGTGTACGTCAGCGCCGAAACCTTGTTCGCTCAAGGGCTGGTCTCCAAGCTCACAATGCCATTCTTCGTCAGGCCAGGTGAGGTTGTGGTGTCCAAGGGAAATCAAGCTATTCTAGGACACATTGTTGTGTCCTGGACCAAAGAAGAATCTCGGACCAAAGAAGAGTCTTGGACCCAAGAAAAATCTCGGACCAAAGAAAACTCTTGGAAGGCATCAGCCTGGTCATACGGCTTTGACGGTTGCTTCCACGAGGTCCAGACCGACCTTTACATCACCCCCAAGTTTGATGAAGCTCACAAAACTGTCGAGATCGCCCAGTTCAATGTGCTGCCACTACGGCTCGCAAGCAGCGAGTTCCACGACATGCTGGAGCGTCGAGGGCAGATCATGTGGAACTGCCGATACAGTAGTCTGGTTGCATACGAAAACGATGGCGAGGGTGATCTCTTTGGGGTATGCATACAAGAACAAAAACGACACATTCATCGTACCAGCTAATTAATTCTTGTTGCAGAAAGGTGGAAGGTACATGGTTGATTTGCAGACTTATAAGCAACTGCACTTTGAGGGCAAATACAAACACAGCCCAAAGGCCGAGCGAAAAGAGATGCCAGCCACGGCCATGGAGGCAGCTGAACCCCCCAGGGGCCCAGAGGGGCTGGTGTTTCCAAGCACCATCATTGGGTACAATCTTCGACAGAAGACTTGGCGTACGCCCACACTCATCTTGCATACCTAAGGACTATGGCTAATATTTTTTGGATACAGAGGATCTCATGGTCGACCGGATACATAGCGTGTCCTGGAACAAGGAGGCCTTTCAGCACCTTGTTATCGATCAAGATTCTAAGGATCTGATCGAGGCGCTCATCGTGACCAAGCTCGAGATAGACCAGGGCACCGACTTGATCCAGGGGAAGGGTAATGGGCTGATTATGTTGCTCCACGGTGGGCCCGGCACCGGAAAGACGTTCACCGCCGAAAGCGTGGCCGAATATGCCGAAAAGCCACTGTTCCGTGTGACCTGCGGAGACATTGGAACAGAGCCCGAAAAAGTCGAAAATTACCTGGAGTCGGTGCTGCATCTCGGCAAGATATGGGGCTGCGTCGTGCTCCTCGACGAAGCCGACGTCTTTCTCGAGCAGCGTACTCTAACCGACCTTCAAAGGAACGCTCTTGTTTCGGTTTTTCTGCGTATTCTGGAGTACTATGAGGGAATTCTGATCCTGACATCCAACCGGGTATGTTCTACAGTTCCCTACTTTCCTCTGTAGCTGGAGCTGACGATTATACCCACAGGTGGGAACATTCGACGAGGCTTTCAAGTCCCGGATCCAGCTCTCGCTGCATTACGAGCCTCTCAGCAGGACGCAGCGGCATAAGATCTGGAAGAACTTCTTCCAGCGCCTAAAGCAGCTCGACGGCGCCGCCAGCACGGCGCGCAAAGGTAAGGGCCCGGCCGATGGCGCCCTCGAGCCGCTCGGAGGCTCCAGGAAGTGCAAATGGGCGGACGACGACGGCGCGGGCATCGACTTCGACGATATCGAGTGCTTCCTGAGCGAGCTGGCGGAAAAGAAGATGAACGGGAGGGAGATCCGCAACGCCATCACAACGGCCCGGCAGCTGGCTCGGTTCAAGAACACTAAGATGTCTTCTGTTCATTTGAGGAAAGTTATCCGGGTGTCCGAGAAGTTTGACGAGTATTTGACAACCGTGCAGGACGGTCACACAGATGACCAGATTGCGAGGGAAGATGGGATTCGCTAGGGGATTTGTCCTTTTTCCTTTATTTTCCTTTTCCTTCTCCTTGCGGTACACCGTCCTGATGTCCTCTTCCCTGCTGTGCGTTCTGCGACGTCCTGTCAAGTTCTATAAGTGCCACCAGTAGGATTCCACCGTTCAAGACCATCGAAAATTAATTCCGATAAGACTCAAGATGCCGCTATCATCCAAATACTTCAATGCTGTCCGCGTCATGCGGCTGGCCGTCTCACTTTTTACGGGGGAGGGAGGGAAGCCTGCCACCGTACAACCTCCGGATTCACCAGCAGTCAGCAAGAGCTGAAATGGAAAGCCCACCAGAGGCAAATTCTATTCCTATTTTGACAGCTCGCCCTGCCCAAGCCTTTAAAAGCACCCATCTCTAGAAAAGGCGCGCAAAGTGTGGGAATGGGGAAATGGAAAGGGCCAAAACCTGATTTTTCCTCCATTGCGGCATCCCCGTACGGTGGTTTGTAATATCTTAACGGTATATGACGCTGTTTAAATCAAGACACCAACAAGATCATCCTGCGAGGAACCACGAGCACTCTCCGGGTTGATAAGCGGTCTGCTCTCTTCCTCGTCAGAACCAGGGCTCCGTTGCTTGGCAAACAGTAAATCCGCGGGGCCCAGCCAAAAGATGGCCAAAGACGCCGAAGCACATAGCAAAAACGACATGACATAAGGCATGCCCTTCAAGATTCCGTCCAGCCTCATGCTCCAGCTAAAGGTTTTTGCGATAATGGGACCTGCGAGCAGGGAACCCATTGTGTCCATTATGGCCAGTGTCGTGAACAACGTCCCAACCATGTCTTTATCGACCAGAGAACTTAGAAGCGACCGGGAAAAGGAGCCGAAGCCGTTGCCGAGGGTGTAAAAGGCCAGACCTAGATAAGAAATCAGCAAGTATCCGATTCCGGCACGTCCAGCTTTGTGCAGAGTGGTGTGCTTACCGATTATGACCACGGGTATGCTCGGGGCAAGAACCAGAATGGCAAAGCATATCATAATAAATCCGATGCTTAGCCGCGAGAGAAGGAGATCTTTTGTTTGGGCAGAGAGACGCAGTTTCTTTGAAACGAACGTATCTAGAATCGGGAGAATGGCAATAAGGGCCACCAGCTGGGCAAAAGCCCGGCAGGAAAGCAAAAGGTTTGCCTGGGAAGAGTTAGCCAAATTAGCTTCCATTATATCCCTTACGAACAAGGAAATGGAGCTACACTAGATACACCATACCGTAGCAATGGAGATGTCGTATCTTATTGATAGATACTGTAGGAGGACGCTCAGCGACTGTCGGGAGAAGTCAACCGCCAGGAACGTCAAGACCAGAACCAGGACGATGCGGTGCCGGACGATGAATCCCAGAGTTTTGTGCAAATGTGTGAAAAGATCACGCAGCGTTCTGCGAAGACTCAAGTCCTCCAACGACTGGTCTTCCCCTTGGGACTCAATCACGTCTCTGTCGTCTCGGGGCCGCGGTTCAGGGATGGTTCTGGCGAGGATGGTAGTGATTATTGTGCAGGCTGCGAAATTAGTAATTTTTGTAGAGGAAGATCGGTAGGGCCGCGCTCTTACCGAGTGCTAATAGAAGGGGAAGCCAAAGACTGTTTGCCATCAAGGCCGAGCCTAGCGCGGGCCCAACGAGCTCTGAGAAAATTAGAGTAGCGTGAGCATAGAAAAAAATGCTCGAGCTGACAACGCGTATGAAGTTTAGTCACAGCGCACCACAAACGAAGGGTACATGTAGAAACAAATGGCCGACGTTACTCACCGGTACTTTTGGGGCGATGCATCGGCAACAATCATCATAGCCACGGCACTGGTAACGGTGCTGCCGCCCCCGATAACAAGGAAAAACGAAGAAAGCCATATCAGCTTGAGCGGCAGCTCCAGAAAAGCTGCATGAAAGGCGTCAGCAGTTGATAAAACAGCAGGAGAATCGGCCAAAGCCAGGCGTACGCTCAAACAGCCATCGGTAACGTACAGACAAAGAGAACCCAGCAGGCAGCAAGCAGCTGTCCCACGACGCTGAGGAAAAATACGCGTCTCCGGCCCTGCTTATCGGCAAACACACCAAACCACATGGCCAGGACGATACCGGGGATGCCGTCAAAGAAAACCTTCCAACCGAACAGGTTCGCCACGACGTCTTGGATGGCCGGGTCCTTGCACATGTCCTCGGAGGGTCCGTCCCCGCTGTCACCGCCCACTCCGTAGTGCTTTCGGCAGACGATGTCCTCGAACAATCGCGTCTGAGGCGCCATGGACATGGAGTAGCCGACGCCGTCGATGAAGAGCATCATGGCGACCACGATAATCGGTCTCCAATGGATGCTGTCCTCGAGGTCTACAGTGGACTTGGCCGAGAGATCGGATTTGCGCCTCCTGCCCATACAGCCCATTTTGAAGAGGGGAGACGAGAAAATAAGAAAAGAACAGGATGGTTTTGATGGACGATGTATTCTGAGAGGCAGATATCGGCGGTTGCAGCACGGGTCGCATCGAGATACTGCATAGGTGTTGGAATTAGGTACTTGCCGAAAATCAGGAATAATTAGGGAGGGTTTTCCGCTCCCCACAATAATTTGATAAGCTGATGTTCCCTTGTGGTAAGCTGACGGCTAGGAAGTACCCGCAAGATCATTTGTGTATGGACTCTTGGGGGAGGGGGAGGTGTGTTGGCGTACGCATGTATATGTACAGTAGAGACGTTCGCAGGGGTAAGCGAGGGTACGCAGCGGTGATTCTCCCAAATGCGGGTTTCCCCGTTTATTAGTCCCTGAAATGTCACCACGTCGAACCATACCAAATATTATGAGGTCCTCCATACTTGGAAACATCTGAAAAATAAAGGATGAAGGGGCGAATAAAGATGAAAGAGCACCGCATCGAGACTCCCGTCGACCCGCAGCAGCAGTCCCTGGTCGGCGCAATCGACCGATTCGTCTGCTGCTATAGCCTACGTCGTATGATACTTCCCGTCCGTCGATGGATGCAGCGTGGTTGGGTTTGGAGAGAAACTACAGTAGGTACGCCAAGTCGACTAACGAACAAGAAATACGCAGTGGTGAAAAATAAGCATTTTTGCTCGTGGAGAAGTAAGCAGGGGAGGTAAGCTGACAATGCTGCCAACGTCGAGCCGTCCTTTTTAGTGTTCTACACCAGCGGGCCCACCCATACCCGTCAACTTTTGGCGCCTTCTTTTCCCGAATTTTCTGATTGGTTCACCACTTACGAGTTAGGAAGGTGCCTGCCTAATGGGATCATTCCTCATCAGGAACCGTTCTGGGCGGGAACCCAGGGCGTGCCGCTCATAAACTCGTACCACCACTCACCAACTGTTTTTTCTTCTTAAACGTAGGTTGCGATTCAACAAGATCATACCCCTTCTTTTGTTCTTTCTCTTGGCTACGTCCTGAGCCCCAAAACTCACCGTTTACACTACGCCCTCCGAATGCCTTAGTCGCGTCAAAAAGCTAACATCATGGCATGTCTCGCCGATGCAGACCGCGTCTTTGGGCCTGCCATCCAGGGCTGCCGTTCCGATTTTGACTTCACGCTTCTTTTCCAGGACTTGATCCTCTCCATCGTCCCGTCATCCATACTAATCATTTTGGCATCAGCCAGGCTTGTAGCCTTGGTCCGCCGCCCCACCATCGCAAGCCTCAACTGGCTGTACTATTCGAAGCTCGTAGGTAGCTGCTCTTCCGGCAAAGGTCTTACGAGGGAGGAACAACTACTTGGACACAACTGACCAAGCGCAGAGCGTCAATTTCCTGTCATTCGCACTGCAACTCGCCATCCTGATTCGGCAATGCCGCATCCAGGACCCGGAAACCGCCGCAGCAATCCCGGCGGCGGCTCTAGGACTGGCTGCAACATGGGCCCTATTCCTCCTCTCTCTGGCCGAGCACCGGAAATCGAGTCGCCCATCATCCCTTGTCGTTAGCAACTTGTTCATAGTCATCTTGACGGAAGCCACGCGGGCAAGGACATACTACCTAAAGAACGAAACCGTTGCCGCTGCGCTCGCCACCTCCAACTTTATCACTAAGCTGGTGCTTTTCATCCTAGAGGAGCAAAAGAAGGACCTCTGTTGTGGCCCCGATCCCTGTAGCAAAGCATCAGAGGATCTGGCAGGACCTATCAGCCAGACTCTTTTCCTCTGGTTGAACAGCCTATTCCTCACCGGCTACAAGCGCGCTTTCGACACCACCGATCTTGGGATGATCAGTGACGCTTTGTATGTCAAGAAAATCCGTAAACAGTTTAGTAAAATGGCCAACGGTCATATTGGTAACGCACCCGTCTCTTGTTCTCACCGTAAGACATCAATCTACAGTCTCGCTAATGTAACTACTCATAGCGTCTTCCGCCAATGGCTTCGCATTCCAGACATTCGCATCCCTAAGACTATATGCCCTTGCGCCAGTGATCCCGCGACTAGCAGTAACCGGTTTCACCTTTTCACAGTCGTTCCTCGTCGCCGAGTTGCTAAAGTATCTAGAGGATGGAAAAAATAGGCCAGTCAGCCACGGATACGGCCTCCTTGGAGCCAGTGCTTTCGTCTACATCGGCATAGCTGTAATTCGACCCCTAAATTCTAACATCTCGGCCTCCGTCTTTGTCTTTTTGCTGACCTTCTCAGGTTTCCAACAGCTGGTACTGGCGCCACACATACAAATCGGTGTCAATCATTCGTGGAGGCTTGGTTGTGTCCATATTCGAAAAGGTGTTGCGGTTGGCCGAAGATAACAAAATTGAAGCCAAGGCAACCACGCTCATGATTTCGGACGTTCAGCGTATCGTCAGCGGTCTCCGATTTATTCACGAGGTCTGGGCGGGCGTGCTGGAGATTGCCCTAGCAACATACCTCCTGCAGCGTATCATGGGCGTCTCTTCCTTAGCCATGCTCTCTCTTGCCCTCGGTAAGTGGTGTTTTGTGTTGGCCCCTGGGTGATGCTCTTCCGCTGGAAATGTGCTAAATAATCCATCCCGGACAGCTTGTGGCGGGGCCTCGTCTTTCGTTGCCAGCAAGATGAGCCTACAACAGAGGAAATGGTTGAAGGCGATGGAGCAGCGCATCGATGCTACAAAACGGCTCTTGGATTCCCTAAAAGCTGTCAAGATGCGCGGAGCAGAAACCCGAGTCGGCCGAGTGGTGAATCAGCTAAAACAGCTGGAAATACAAGCAGCACGCCATTTTCGTGCCTTGATAACCGCATCCGTTTTCCTGTGTCAGTTTTCGGTGTTCCTAGCCTTTCGACCTTCTTGCGGGCTTTTACTCACAATTTGTTTTGTGCAACAGCTTACAGCACACTAACGCTCTCGCCGCTGCTCGTCTTCGCGGCGTACATCGGAGTCCATGGCAACGACAACAATCTCGACTCGGCCACGATGTTCTCTTCCCTTATTCTTATCTCACTTCTCGGTGCCCCACTCATCCACTTGTTCCAGGCTCTGCCGGCTCTTGGTTCTGCTCAGGGTTGCTTCGAGCGCATCCGCTCCTTTCTCGAGACACCCGAGAAGTCTCGCATCATCACTAGCGATCCAAGAGCTGGGAAAGACCCCAATGGAGATACTGAGCTTGTGTCAATCGATCGCTCGGGTGGACATCAGACTGCTCTATCCATTCGCAACGCCTTTCTAGGTTGGTCTCCCAACAAGCTTGTGCTCAGAGATATCAACCTTCGAATCAACAGAGGCTCATTCGTTGCTTTTGTCGGCAAAACCGGGTCTGGGAAGACGCTACTTTTGAAATCAATCATCAAAGAAGGCGGATACGTGTCTGGCTCCATTGACATCCCCATTGACAGGGTCGCTTACTGTAGCCAAACACCCTGGTTGGAGAACGTCTCGGCCGAGCGAACGTGGACCCAGTACGGAGAGACAGATCAAAAATGGCTTTCTGACGTACTCGAAGCTTGTTTCCTGGACGACTTGACCACCTTGCCCGACTACAGAACAGGGAGTATTGGCAGCGGGGGCAGCCGCCTTAGCGGAGGCCAACGACAGCGCTTGGTGAGTCTTTCCATTCCTTGCACAGATAGGAGTTTTCCAAAGCCCAGCATCTGATCATTTCTACATCTCAGGCACTGGCTAGAGCCATTGCTTGCCGCAAAGAAATCCTTCTTTTGGACGATGTGTTTAGCGCGCTAGACCGTGCTACGAAGAAGCATATAGCAAAGCGGCTTCTGGGGCCTAAGGGCCTTTTGCGGAGGTTGGGAACAACGGTTTTGTTTACCACTCATGACTGTAAGTCGAGCTGGCTTCCATTTTGCGTGCGGTCAATATCTAACCAAAAGTAAACGAAAAACTGCAGCCACGATGGCGAGTCTAGCAGATGAAGTGTACGAGATCAGCGCCGAAGGGGGCCTCGCACCAGCATCTGTGCTGAAGTCTGTCAGTGATGAAGTGGCAGAACATGAAGACTCCATCACAAAAAACGCAGCTATGACAGAAACAGGCTCGGGCGACAAACCTGCCACTGACACTGCCGGGCAAAACATCAAGAATGGGGAAGAGTGCAAGGGGAAACCTGTCTCGGACAGACAAGTGTACCTGAGATACGCACGTGCTATGGGCTTCAAGAATGCCGGAATATTCTTGTTCTTGGTCATTGCCTTTGCGGTATGTCTCAAGCTGCCAGGTATGCCGATTCATCCAGCTCGCGGGGTTGATTTGCTGTTTGTGAGATTACAATGCTTACCTGACGATTCGCAGACCTTTGGGTGCAATGGTGGTCTACAGCACTCCAACAAGGCGAGAAAAGGCACGACAACAACTACTGGATCGGCATCTTTGCGCTGCTGGAAGTTCTTCCACTTCTGGTCTTGAGTATCTGCATCTTGTAAGACAGACGAGGAGGACCAGGTGGTCAACAGCTTCATGACTGCTGACCTGTTGTCTTCTAGCCATCTGACGTTCTTCATTGTGCCCATGTCGGCTTCTTCCCTACATACCAGCCTTCTTCGGACGGTGCTCCTAGCGCCATTTGCGTTCATCAGCCGCATCGACA
Organism: Pseudopyricularia javanii; assembly: GCA_031001725.1. Classification (NCBI taxonomy): domain Eukaryota; kingdom Fungi; phylum Ascomycota; class Sordariomycetes; order Magnaporthales; family Pyriculariaceae; genus Pseudopyricularia; species Pseudopyricularia javanii. The sequence continues at coordinate 59,894 of JARHUK010000463.1, forward strand.
CCGGGAGCCTGATGAATCGGTTCAACCAGGACTTGATGTTCGTGGACAACATCCTACCTATCGACCTCTTCAATACGTGTGCCGAACTGTTCACGTCTACGTTCCAGTTAATCCTGGTCGCAGTGGTATCCAACCAAGCAATCGTCATACTTCCGGTCCTCATCGGCGCGTTGTATTTCATTCAGCGAGTCTATCTTCGATCTTCTAAGCAGTTGCGCTTGTTGGAACTCGACTGGAAAGCAGACCTGCATACCACATTCGGTGAGGCCGCTTCCGGACTTTCCGTTATCCGCGCCAACGGCTGGCTGGGCCCCATGCGGGAAAGATTCGTCGAAAAGCTGGATCGGTCGCAAGAGCCTTTTTACCTGCTCTATATGGTACAGAGATGGCTCCAACTCGTGCTGAACCTCATGGTGGCGGGGCTCGCCGTAACGGTTGCCGGGGTTGCCGTCGGTTTGAAAGAAAATGTCGCCGCAGGGGCTGTTGGCGTTGCACTCCTGAACACGACCACTCTCGGCGAGACACTCACGAACTTTATTGTTTCCTGGACATCCCTAGAGACTTCTCTGGGAGCCATAGCCCGTGTCTCCGCGTTTGAGCAGAATACTCCGCGCGAGTGCGAGGAGCCGTCAACCACGGATGCGCTGAAAAACTGGCCTGGAGCGGGCCAGGCCATATTTGAGAACGTCTGGGCCACATACCACGGTGACGGGAGCAGTGGAAGCTGGGGCCTCAGCGGCATCACTCTCACCGTACAACCAGGCGAGCGGGTTGCCGTGTGCGGGCGCACGGGCTCGGGCAAGTCAACGCTGCTCCTTGCTCTGCTGGGGATGCTCTGCGTACCCGCGGGAAGCGTTTTCGTGGACGGCGTTAACACGTCCACCCTGCCGATTGCCGTCCTCCGAAGTCGGTTCACGGTCGTTTCCCAGGACAGCTTCTTCGAGCCCACGTCGACATTCCGTGAAGAGCTGGACCCGAGCGGCAGCATCCCGGATGAAACCATTAAGGAGGCGCTCCGGGAATGTCGCATCTGGGAGGCGGTCGACAGCTCGGGCGGTCTCGGAACAAAGCGGGCGGATGCGAAGCTCTCGGCAGGCGAAGCCCAGCTCTTGGCCATCGCTAGACTCCTCCTGCAGTGGCAGAGTCGGCCAACGGGGTCAAACGAGATCATCCTCCTCGACGAAGCAACAAGCAGGTGAGCATAAGTCCACAATCCATTGCCCACGAATCTTTGGATAACAAACAATGTAATATGTTAACTGGGACAACTTAACTTTCTTTCGAATTCGCAGCTTGGATCGAGAAACGGAGATGCACGTGGAATCGGTCATGGCTGCAAGACTGCAGCACGCGACCGTAATTGCCGTCATGCACCGGGTGGAGGCGGTAGCCGCTTACGACAAGGTAGCCGTTCTCGATCATGGCATTCTTACACATTTTGGGGCCGTCGCGGATGTCATGGCTACATCTGAGCTTTTTGATCAATGAATGCTAGGTGGTGAGTTTGTGACTGTTTCTGATAATCATTCAGAAAGTTTTTTTTTAATCTAGTCTTTGGTGCGACATTTTTTCCTCTCTTTCTTTTTTGCACATTGGACCACGGTGAGTGTGAACATAATCCACGCCTGGAGGTGGGAGAAAACCTTCTGTCGTATGGTCCATTTCCATTGAGTCGCTGACAGGCGATGTCCATCCCCTATGCCCCGATTCCACACAGGCTAATGATCCTACAAAAGGTGTAAACCCCAAGATTTTCATAACTCGTGATCCTCGTCATCTGCCGCCTGGTAGATTGACTGATGGAATAATCTCTCCAGGTTGGCCAGCGTGTTTTTCAGCTCGATGTTCGCGGTGACTAGCTGCATATCCACTCCGAAATCGTAAAGCCGGCTCAGGTTGTAGATCATAAGATCAGCCTTGGTCAGGATGAGCTTATGCCGTTTGGGTAAAGAGCGCCTGTAGTTCTTCGGCGCTTGGTGAGCGGACTGTGAGGAGAGGTCAGGAGGGCTATCGTAGGGGTCATTATCAGGCCCTGTTGAAAGATAAGCCCCCTCGCCAAAGCCAACCCCAAGGTTGTCAAAATCAATGTTTTTGCTCGCCGTGGAGGACGCTACGCCCGGCGTTGTGCTGGAGAGAAATAGCGTAGAGGTTTGGGAAAGATGGGGCAAATTGATATCCAGCTCGTCCTGGGCTTCCATGATTGATTGGAAGTCGAGGAGGCTACTGGTAGCGCATTCGGAGACGCTGCCGTTGCTGCCGCCACCGCCGCTGATGACGGTGCCGCTGTCGCTGCCGCTTGCATTCAACTTGGGCCCTCGTTGCTTCTGTTTCTCTCCTAGCCAGGGGAAACACAGGGTCCGGTCAGTATATCTTCTTTATACTAGCAATTATTAGGGATGTATATATGATTGCTAGGTTTGCGACCCTGCCCGACTTACTGTAGCGTCGTTGAGCCTCCCGATTCTGGACCTTGCGTCTCGTTTCGTAATTGGACATTTCCTTGGCAATGTGGAGGGTGACGGTGCGAAGGAGAGTGTAGCTATGATGGATGTACGTAGCCCAAGCCAAGCTCACTGGGTGGGTTGGCAAAGCTTGGAATGTGTATATATCCTCCTGACACGGGCAACGTCCATCACATCAACTGCAGCGGTGGGCGGGCTGTGTGTCCTCATGCGTGCAACTTTCGAAAAAGGCAGGTGCTAAACGCTGCTATCAAGGTCAATTTCGTCTGCAGACACACACGCCCCCCTGGACCGCTTGTCTACCTGGTTACTACAGAACGTATTTGCAGGGGCTTACAATACGTCGCGGTAATAGACTGTGGAGCCCAACATACATACAGTATATGCATATGGGCCGGCCCGGCAGTTTGGGTATGTTTCCATATGGGGGCTTGTATTATCTTTGATGCAAACCCTTTCAGCCAATGATATATTTTTGTGGATGATTTGATGGGAAGCGCTATACCGGAATTGGCCATTATAGCGTCGCCAATGCAATACGACGTGGTTAGCAGTAGCGCATGGGTAGAATATGCTGTTGGTCCAACTGTCACGCCCATGACAGGACTAGTTTGCAGGGGTAAGGCCCCCCGCTTCTGGGCTGCTTTTGCTGGCTTGCAAAAACCCCCTCTCCATGCTCCCATGCCTTCCCTCACATCCAATAATTATGGAAATATCATGAATAAGCAAGGCGAAAGGAGGACATATAAGTTAACAAGAACATCAAGGTGATTCTTTCTATATCGTGACTGGTCGAGATTTAAAATGGCAGAATCCTATTACCCATGACCCCAACTTGAACAGCTGTTTGTTCTCTATATGTAAATGATGGCCACATCGCCTTTTCCCCCTTTCCCCCTTGAGCTTGTGGAAATAATCGTCCACTTTGCTATTAGGAGCAGACCTTTGAGTAGAGCACTTCGACTGAAGCTTGTCAACCGTAAGTGGCCTATTCTTTCTTGTCCGCCAATATAAACAACAAAATAATCCCCCTCCCCCCACAGGTCAATTTCGATCCCTAGTGGAACGAAACATGCTTCAAACCCGACTACTTGACAGATACGTCTACATGGTGGCAAACGAGCTCCGGCACGAAGAAAACATCCACATCTACCGCCCGGGGGGCCAGGATACGCCGTGGCTGGCCTTGCTGAAGCGCCATCTCGCACATCGCATCCTGAAGCAGCCAAGTTCAGATCCGCAGTGCCCCGACTCGCTGTCCCGCCGCGCCGCCGACGGCCTGTGCCGTCTTTTCGGGGGTGGCGCGGACGAGGAAGAAATGCATCGACACATGGCAACCATTTGTCAGGTGGGATTCTGGGAGAACTTCTGCTGCTGTTTTCAAGACGCTCCTGAAGGGCCGGAACCAGGGTTTGAAATCTCATCGTTTGTCTGTTCAGAGCCCAACAGGTACGCTTGTTACCAGGGCGAAGGCCCGCTAAAGGAGCTCCTTCTCTACGCGACCATATATCTCGGCCGTGTTGATTTGGCAAAACAAGTTTACGCCATGGACCCCCAAAGCCCGACTTTCCTCGATACTGTGTTGGAAAACTGCAATATGTTGGCGGCGGCTCACGGGGGCCTGGACATGTTTCGGTTGGTAAATTTGGTGGACCTGGGGTTACGGACCAAAGCGCAGTACCATGACGAATACAGCGACGACAGCATTGTGGATTTGATCGTAAGAATATTGGCTAACGGCGGAGATGTCAGACTGATAAACTTTCTTCTGGACACTGGCGCCCCATGGAATGGCACTCGCGGGGCGTACTGGACCTTGCATAGCCTTCGCCGGGCACTGCTCTGCGCCCAAACCCCGGATGTTTTTGAGGATCTCGCCATCCACGCGGGGCCGGAGTTCACACCCTTAAGTACCCACCACAAAAACGGCGAGGTAGCCTGTAAAGCGTCCCCCATGGCTCAGCGGCTGGCTTATTACGCGGCAGCGAATAACCCGGTTATGGTGCGGTACCTCATTGGCCGGGGTGGCGCGCCCTTTCTCGACGGCCCAGATCCAACAATATTACCCACTCTACTCCAGGTTCGGGGTAAAGTAGGCTGGCCAAATAGGGGCTGGGAGGCCAGGCAAAGGCCGCTTTTAGAGGCGGTTGAGGCCGGCAACATGGATACGGTGAGGCTTATGCTAGAAAGTGGAGCCGACCTTAATCGACATGTAACGGGGCTAACGCCTTTGGCCGCGGCCGTTCATCGCGGCAACCTGCGGATGGCGCGGCTCCTTTTGCAAGACGGCTTAGCCGACCCCAGAAGCGGCACGGCGCCGCCGATATTGCTGGCGGTCAAGGCCGAAAACATGGCCATGATCAACCTTCTACTCGGCAACGGCGCCCGTCTCGACACGCCCGAAACCGGAGGTTGGGCTATGGCAATGGCGGAAGCGTACGGGCTCGATTCCATGAGAGATTTCCTGCTCGGTCGTGGAGTCGAGCCCAGGGTGTTGTGGCACCACGTGTATTCGTTGGAGGAGGCCATACTGGGTGGGAGATTCTTCAACCTGCAGGTGTCGTTTCGGTTTGGCTCGCCAACCGCGCATGTTGCAGCGCCCGCGTCACCTGCCTTCCTGACGAGTGGCGACGAGTCTTTGGCCATGGACCCATGGTTTCTTTAGGTGGAGCTGGGATCACGTCCATGGTACGGTGAGTGAGGGGAGGTTTGGCGGGGAGCAAAAGGAAGCAAAAGGAAGCAACAGCGTCCGTTTTTGGACGTAGTGGCTCCCAAAATCTATTGATCTTTTCTTCTACCAATATCCAGAGACCATCTATCACATACGACCATACCCACTGGAATATACGGGATCCCGTCCGCTCTCCCCTAGTCAAACCAGTGAGGGCCGAACTAGTACTCAGGTGGGTGACCACTGGGGAATCCTCGGTGTTGTATGTTTTGTTGCTGTTTTTTTTTGAGGGCAGAATTGGTACTGGGAGACTGGCTAGTACCACGGGCCATTCCCGTCCCCCTCCGCTTCCCTCACCCTCACCAGCGAAGAAACAACTCCGACACTGGTTCATCACAGTATATCAATCAATATGCAGCTTCGCGAGACTGGCCCAGATTTCGAGGGCGAGCTCCGAGAAAAGGTCAAGGCAGCGTTTAACGCAAAGTTTGGGGTTTTCAAATATGACCTCCCGCTGCCGCTTCTCCTCATCGATGAATATGCGGAGGAGCCGCTGCCGTGCCATGAACCTGCCGAGGAAACCATCGCCGTCAGCGCCCACATATCGGTGCGCATCCGTACCTTTTACGAGCAAATTGCCGCCGCCTATAACGAGGTCGAAGATCCGCCAGCTAGCATCGGCATCAAATTCGAAATCTAGCCGCAAAACTTTGACCCAGATGAGCTAGAATGCCACCATCGTAGGTATTACTCGCGCAGCCTGTAGCTGCAGTACCGCAGGCCGACCTGGAACACGCATGCTGGGTCCGTGACATTTGTCTTGAGCGAGTTCCAGGCAACCAAGCTTTCAAAGTCGACGTTGTAGTTCGACGCTGCAATCTCGCAGTTGCTTTTCCAGTAGCCAAACACGTCAGGCGAGTACTGGTACTCATCGTCCTTGAAGTAGAATGAGCAGTCGTCGCGGACGCCGGTGGCCAACGGGATTTGGGTCGGTTTTGGATCCAGTATCATGTGGCGTTGGGAAGCATGGTGAAGGGGACGCCGGTAAAGGACTCGTTGGGGTCAATGGTGACGGAGACATATCCGGGACGGCCGGGGTAGTTGTTGATGTCACCGACCACCTGGATACAATAGCTCTCCTTGGCAGAGAGGTTGGGGCAGTTGAAGTTGATGCCTTTGTTGAGGAACATGAAGTCATCGAGAGAAATGGCAAACTTGAGAGTCACCAGGTTGCAGTAGTCGCCAGATTCAACATCGTACCAGCGGCCGCAGGGCCTGTCAGATCCAATGGCAGTATTGGAGGGGATCGGAGAAGCAGTGGTAGGCGTCACCGGGGGAAGATCCGTCGTCTGGGCGGGTGAAAGCTTGGGTCCGGGTGGCTCGATGCAAAGCGTGGTGCCGTTCATCATGTCGAGGTTGAAACAGACCGGGTTGATGACAGGATTCCGAACTAGCTGTGGCTCTGTGATGTGCGCAGCCGTAGCGATGGCTTCGCACGTCGTGTCGATTGCCACCGTGATAGTGTTGTACGTGTTGGTGATGCAGAGACTACCCGAAGTTGGGAACTCATGACAATAAGTACCGAGGTGGTTGTCAGACAACATCCAGGCTTTACCGACACTCTGAGCCTTGGAGATGCTATAGCAATCATCGCCATAAATGCACGGCCCGAGAGCATCCTAGGATATTCCAGGGTAGCAGAAGTACTTTGGGCTATGCAATCCACCAAAGAAAAGCTGACAGCAGCAGTTATAAAGCGGCCAACTCTATAAACCCTGCCGTCGTCACGGGGGCGGCCCTCGCGATTGGACACTACAAGATTGATAATGGATATTGAAACGACAGGTTTGGAGCCTTTTATGGTTTTGCCTAGTGATTTGCTTGAGAGAAACGAGCCAGATCATATACAGCTGTCGTTTTGAAGGAGTCGATGAGCTGGGACGCCACAGATGGTGTCCAAGTTGCCACACAAGCAACCGCACTAATATGTACTGCTGGATTTGCTGGATTCTGAATTGCGACATGTAAGGGACAGATGTCTAACCTGTAAGCCCTCCATATAGATATGGTTCAATCAGTATTGGTACCAATTTGCGATTCTGTCACAAAAGCTTGTTCAAATGGACTCGAAACTCATGGGGAAAAGACAACAACCTAATTTATAAAGAAAAAAAAACCTTGACTAGTCTAGATTGCTGTTTAAATAAAAGAAAGTCTCAATAGCGGACCCTTTAAATATCTGGTCCATACCCTGTCTAGATCACGTTTGTCTATGCTCAAGTTAGGCCTTAGGTTGCGTAGGCGCCTTGCCGGGAACGATTTTCTTTCCTTGGACAGCCGTCCCGCCAGGAAGAGTCCTAGCACCAGGAAGAGTGGTACCACCAGGAACGGTCTTCTTACCAGGAGCAGTCGTCCCGCCAGGAAGAGTGGTACCGCCAGGAAGAGTCATACCACCAGGAACAGTCTTCTTACCAGGAGCAGTCGTACCGCCAGGAAGAGTGGTACCGCCAGGAAGAGTCGTACCGCCAGGAAGAGTGGTACCGCCAGGAAGAGTCTTCTTACCAGGAGCAGTCGTACCACCAGGAAGAGTCGTGCCGCCAGGGAGAGTGGTACCGCCAGGAAGAGTCTTCTTACCAGGAGTAGTCGTCCCGCCAGGGGCAGTCTGTGCGCCTTGAGCGGTCGGTCCTCCACCGCAACCAGTACCAGTTTGACTTGAGAAACTCCTGCCTCGAAGGATACCTCTTCGGACAACACAGGCAGAGGAAGAAGCGCCGGCCCCCCCGGTTTGCGCGTCATATTCCGCCCTGGTTACAGTGACTCTTGACTCCTTCTTGGATTTGACGCGAGTCCATGAGATGATGGCCTCCCAGGGGATGAAATGCCAACCCGAAAACTCTTCCTCGATCGCGTGAACGTGGTTCGGATTGCCATACTGTGCATACAAAGCGTTGACGTCAGTGTAGCTGACCTGGCCGACGGTAGAGTCTATGGCATAAATGTAGGCGTCAGACTCCATCTTGGCAAATTTGAGAGCTCGTTGCCGGTTAGCTGAGGTCGAAATGAACGGGTCTCTAAGCCTTTGAGAGCTGTCTGTTTCAACGTGGGTCCAAATGGTGATGGTATCATCGAAACCCTGCTGGTGGTACTTCCCGCGTGCCCAGAGGCCCCCTTCCGATTTAACCCTAGCGGGGTTTCGCGGATCGCCTCGATAGACTATTTGAGGTGGTGCAGCGGCTATTAATATGCCGAAAAAGGCAAGGAAAATGGTGAGATAACTGATGCCTGCGTGGTATAGCATTGTGTTGGATGTTATAAACTCAGGAGGGCTTTGTAGGAGATTGTCTTTTTGTATGCTGGATAGACTTGGGTAGTAGTTTTTTCAAGGTACTAGTATGTAAAAGCTTTGGGTTCGCGACTTGTGATATTTCAGATAAAAAGGCTTATAAGTTGTAAAGGCTGAGAAGACTTGAGATAGATGGTTTGAGGTTGATGTTTTTCTTCAAGGTCAATGGTTGAGATACAGGCGATTATTTAACAAACAGCCTAGTACTATGAACAGCACTTCGCATGGCGCCTCCGTCCATCATTACTATGCAGTGTTACTTAGCCGGATCCCTTGCTTACTCAACGCGGCTATGTATAACCGGCTCGTCGCGTACGTTTAGGCATCAGCCATATTACCTTGCAACTTACTTTAGACTTTGGGGGGGGACGTCTAAGTAAGAAGTAAGACGGGTTAGCTTAGGGTTCACTTCAGCCGGGAGTAACAGGGTTGCTTGGAGGCACCAATTCCAGGGTGTGAACTAATCGCTCAATCAGGGTACAATCGGCCTACGAGACCCGTTTTGGCTGGATGTATAGTATTAATGTTGGAATACAAATAAAGGGCCGCTCAAAATCCTCTCTTGCCAAGCGATATTTATGAAGTGTTGGAAGGCTCCGCTTGGTATATAGAGTGGGTGACCAAAAAGAACAAAGATTTGGTGCGAAGTCCGGACAGTTGTTAATTACAGTGTCATTTTTGGTAACCTACAAAAGTACAGTACTGTACATAAGCAACGGTAAAGAACCCCGCACAGCCACAATTATTACGCTAACATCATCTTTCAACACACGCATGTAACGACTAGGCAGGCATCTTTATTTAACCTCCGCATATTGTATATATAT
>JARHUK010000466.1:0-18158 GCA_031001725.1 Pseudopyricularia javanii
GCACCTCTTATTCGCCCACCCGCCCGCGCCCGCAATCATCTTGGTTCTGCGCAATACTCGGACCAATCCACAGGGCCACGCGGCTTCTTTTACGAGCAAAGGTGCAAAGTACGAATTATACAAAGACGCTCGATTTCACACCCCCTCACCCTCTACTAGGCTAGTCTAGTTCACGTGGATACCGGCTAGATGCAGTGCCGGCGGGCTGGCCACTACCGCTCGTTCGTCGACTAGGTCGAGTCAGTCAGCCCATTATCACATCAGCACCAAGACCAACCATGACATGATTTGTACATTCACCCTCCCCCTTCACATAATGAATGACAGTGATAGGCTGGGTCCGTTTGGGGAGGGGGGGGGGCAAGTCACAGTCACTCCCTTGGCTGTGGCGTACGGCAAGCTGGGTAAACTTATCGGAGAGACGGATGACTAGGCCGGTCCCCATCCACAGTAAGAGTGATAAAAAAAACCACAAGCAAACTTTGGAATCAGCGGTGTCAGAAGTCCTCAGGGCTACGAGGGAGTGGCAAGAGCCTGTGTTCATGTAAGCTAATGTACCGTCTAAGACCACTAGACTAGTTGGACTTGGAATGCGACCTAAAAGGAGGATCGCGTATCTGACAAGAAAGGGTAGACGGGATCTGCGGGACACTAACATAGGCTACATTAGCGCGAGTCTACGGGTCGTTGTGGTAACAAAGTCTGCAGAAACCATATCTGGAGATGGCGGGGGTGGTTCAAGTCGTGATTCCGTGGCCTTTACGGGTTCGCAGGGCAAAGACGATCTATTTGCGAAGCCATATTAAGCACACAGATGAAGCAACTCTTTTAATGATATCTGCAGTATTAAGAGCCAAGATATAGCAATGTGGTGTTATATTCTGATAGCAGTATAAGGCGGTGCCAGCTTCGATCTGTGGTGCAAGCAAGAGTCCAGCGCGGCCAGAGGCTCATATGTAAACAGCAAGGAAAACAAGGGGTTATGTACAGAATTTTCCAACCATGGAATGATTAGATTGGAAAAGAAGAAGGAGAAGAAAGCCAACTATAAAAAGATATAACGGCCAGACTAGCAGAAGACGGCCAGTATCAACACAACAAGGCAGGGAATGAGAACAACCACCCAATGCGAGTTCAGGATCCTTGATATTTCCCCCAGTAAAGCAGAAAACCTTTATGTCAAGACCAGCTTGTATTGTAATAATACAGCGGTATATCGTCAAGGTGGCCCAGATTGTATGCATCATGACGTCCAAGAGGACGACACGGTGATCTCGTATGGACAAAGAGAAGAGTTGAAGTGACGAAAGAAAGAAAACCGCAAGAGCAGATTATTATGTGCAAGAAGCCCATCTCTCATGCAGAGCCAGCCACGAGCGCGTCGACGCTCCAGTTCTGTGACAGCGCGACGAGCTTCCTCCTGATGCCGTCCCCGACGCGCGAGCTCATGGCATCTTCAATCTCTTTGACCCCGTAGGCCAAGACCTCAATCGGGTTGTCAAGGCTGACGGTGCGCCCGTCGCTCCTCGTCAGGAACGCGACCCCCTCCCTGTTCCACAGATAGGCGATGACGGCCGGGTTCTCAGGCGTGACTTGGTCGACCGCCACGACATGCTTCGGCGTCCCGTCTCCAGTTGCTGGTGTCGACGACAGGTGCGGACCGACCGTCTCCTCACGCTTCAGACTAGGGTTCAGCCTCGACATGGAGTCGGCCCACAGAATAAGAACCGCGCGATACACCGAGGCCGTCCACCACACCGGCCGGCGATCCTGCGGCATCGAACGAACCAGGCGAAGTACCTGGCCGCTGTGGAAGACTGCCTCCTCCTGCTGGAAGATACAGCGCTTGTGCCGCATTGAAAGCTCCCAGCATGATCCGTCAAAGCCCTCTCGTCGGGCGAGGCGCTCAATCTCCGGGAAGTTGGTCACAGCGTTGAGTGAAATCAGATGGTAGAGCACCATGTTGCAGCGCGTAATGGAGCAGTCGGGGTTCCCCTTGGAAAACTCCATCGACAGCTCGTACCACTTTTGCATCAGGGCCTGTACCTCCTCTAATCGCTGCAGTGTCGACGCTTTGGTGACGGTCCGAGGTGTTGTGCGTCTTGTCGCAAGAACATCAGGGAAGCAGGTCAACATCTGTCCCAGGTGGCAGAGGAGTGATTGCAGAGGATGGAGGAGCAAACGAAGATGCTGTGGGGACAAGTTATTCTTTCCCGGTGTCAGGCTCTCGTGTAGGAAGCTCTGGAACAAGTCGCATAGTGAAGGGGTCGGAGACGACGTAGATAGTAGCTGCGGGTTAACGTTGACGCTGCCTCCGTATATGGACTGGATAGACGCGAGCCAAGCGTCGGCGTTTGGGGCTTCCCAGAGACTGTCAGGCCCGGGCAGGGGACACAAGAGGTCATTTATTGACATCATGGGTGAAGTGTCATGGAATAAGCTGAGCTCCTGATCCATCATAACCCAGTTGTAGGCAAGCCTGAGACAAATGGAAAGAATTAGCACAATGCATGCATGTCTGAATGCGACGCTGTAGACGAGCAGCAAGTTTCGCCGCGAATAAGCTTATTCCTAACAGAGGTGCGGTTACGTACCTGTTTTGAGACTCGCGGTGACACCAGGCCCGCCACTCCAATTCTGTGCTCGTCGAGTTCGTGAGAGCCGGAATCATAGGCGGCTGCGGCTCCAACATGCCAGCGTTTTTCATCATGGACATGTACATGCTTCGTTGTCCCATGGCGATATCCATAAGCCACTTGTCGCCACTCCACGCACCAAGCAACGTGAATAGCAAGGCGCACCGCAGCGCCGTTGGGTCTGCTGATAGCTCCACATTCTTCTCTATAATGTCGAAAAGTGAAATGCGACATGTCTCGATCAGACCAGTTGAGAGGTATCGCGCCTCTGCCATCGGCACGGCTGCTGCCCCTTGGGCGATCATGAGAAGTACCAATAGAGTTGAGGCCTGGTTGTTCCGCAGCATCTCATTGGGGTCAACACAGCTTCCGAGCGACAGCGAATAATATGGAGAAAGTGTGCGGATGTAGCTCCGTAGGAAGTACTCGAGGATCTTGGTTGGAGGGAGAACGATGAAGTTGAAGTCTCCTGAGCGACTGTGGCCGCCCATGTTTGAATAACTGGCGACTCCGCTGCGATGAATTTCGAGAGCCTTGTGCAGAAAGCCCTGGGTGATGGCTTGCATTTTATCGCGTGTCCTGGATGTCATGGGCACAACTGTAGACAAGTCTTCCGCCTCCCAGTCTACTTGTTCCATGTATTTCTCCAGGGAGCTCCAGGTTCCCTCCATCTTTGACTTTTGTTCAAGGCACTCGAGGTGCACGATTGCTGTTCTTGGGCAGGTGCCCGAGTAGATGAGCGGATTGCACCTTGCCAGCGGCCAGGCAGCCTCAGCGGCCATCACGACTTCGAACTCGGTTATGGATTTCCCTAATGGGGTGGGGCTGCCTTCTATGCTGTCTGACTTTGTTGAGGGCTCGAATTCTGCCGAAGACAGGATGCTGGTGCCACGTGTATGGGATGATCCTCTAGATGATGACGTTGCCATTGGTTCCGAAGCTGAGGATATCTCGCTTCCTAGGTCGGCGAACGGCTGCACTGTCATATCAGGCCGCCCCATAGGTAGCTGGCCGGGGTACATCTCGAGGTCGAGCGGATAATCGGTCCATATCATTAGATCGTTATACTGTGACTCCGTGGCAGAGAAGTCGTTGCCCAGCTGGATGAAGTCGTCCATGCCTTCAGGTCGAGGGAGAGGCGATGGGAATTCCAAGGGGCTGTGCTGCGAATTCAACGGCGATTTCTGCTGGGGGGTTGAATGTAACCGAGAAGATTCCAAAATAGTCTGCGGGTCAACGCCCTCAGGTGTGTGTACCAGAGATGACTCTTGTTTAGGGATGATAGGATCAATGTCCATCATGGCCGGGTTCACAACTTGTACGTGCGGGAGGTGGTGTGGGTGGTGTTGGTGTTGGTGTTGATGCTGATGCATAGGTGTCGTTGGTGTCGGTAGCTGGCCGGTGTGGAAGGCGGCGTTGGCTTGCGCTGCCCGCACGGCGGCCTTGGAAGACCTTCGCGCGTACCTCGCTGCGCATTCCAAATTCTTTTCGGCGCATCTTGAGCATGGTACCCTCTTGTCGCACCCCGTCTTCGCGCTTGCGCAGTTCTGGCAAGCAATGGGGGTGCGGCCAGCTACTGGTGGCACAGTCCCTGATATTGGCTCCATTGGGTCTCTGGCCTCGTGGTATGCCTGGTAGTGCCTCGTGAGAAGATCCCTATTTAGTTTGTTCTTAGTCGCTGAGAGAAGTGATTTTTCGGTGCTAGGAGAGACCACTTACCTCCGGCCAAAGGAGATACCGCAAGCGGTGCATCGGTGAGGCTTGACGTTCGTATCTGTAAAGGATGTTAGCATATTTCCACGCTGAAAATACTTGACTGGCCATCAAGGACGGCTGCTCACGTGTCGGTATATGCCTCTCTAGGTGCTCCTTCCGAGTGAACTTCTGACCACAGTATGCACAGAACATCTTGACCACAGAGACGCGCCAGGAAGGCGGCGATAACTTGTTCAGATAGTTGTCCAACTCCTTCTCATATCATATAGCAAGATGACCCAGTACTGACTTGAGCCACTGCGCCATAAGACCAGGCGTTAACTGATCAAGCGTGGTCGATCGATGAGGATATGTCGGTATCTCGCTGCAGGTAGGTTTGCTTGAACCGGTCTGTCAACCGTTGAACCGAAGATTCGGGTTTGCCAGAAGCAACCCTTTTAGTCCGAAGTAAAGAGCGAGAGGCCTTGCGTCGGTGTTGTGTTTGTCGGGCGGCAGCAGGACGAGTTGAAAAGAGAGGGCGGCACGCATTCGAGCGGGTGCAGACAAGGGAAGGGGTGAAAGGTGTATGTTAAACAGGACGAGGACTGCTGATAAGACCTGCCGCAAGAGCCAACCTACATGCTGAGGGACGGGCTTTTTCCTCCGATCTATAGACAGCGCTTTGACGAATCAACAAGAAAGGGCGACCATCTTTCCCAAATACATTGGATGTAAGATGGGAAAAAACACAAAGCGGAACGGGGACAGGTGTAGGGCTCGCGTCATGGTGGTCGAGGCGTAGTCTACCCGATATTGAAATCGACTAACACCGCCAATACTGCGGGGCTTGAGGGCTGGATGTGGGTGCTGCCCCCAGTCCCACACTTCAGCGGCAGGGCTAGCTAGGCACGAGGAATTGGAATGGAGCCATGACTTCAAGTTCAAGCCAAGGTCAAGGTTGCCGGGATGGCTGGGTGGTGTGCCTGGCTACCCGTCTAGGGTGGTCCACCTTGTTCAAGCCAAGGACACATTAAAAAGCACATGTATATACGGGCTAACTAGGCTGTGGACCTTGTCCCGGCCGTCTTATGGGATGCATGGGTATGGGGGTGTATTGTATAGGTCCCATTATATTAGTAGATGGGGAGGGGGTGTCGCCAGTTCTTACAAACAACATGAGCAGAACCAAGGGGCGGGGTGAGGCGTGTGTTTTCTTAAGCGAGCAGAAAAGAAAATAGGCCATAAGCAACATTTACAAGAGGGTTGCAAGGCAGAGGAGGGTAAACTGTTTTGCGGTATACGAAGGTTCAGTCAGAAATCTCCAGACGAGGTCGAACTCGGGTGTTCTGCTGAAGCAAGATTAGGATGCACTGCTTGCTGCAGTAGGACAAAGATAGGAAAAGGGTTTACCTCCTTTTTTCTTGTGTTTTTCTTCTTCTTTTTTCTTCAGGGGGTCAGTGGTCAATGATGGCTCCTAGTGCCTGCACAGGCCACCTGCAATGATCCAAACGAGGAACGGCGCTGGGGCTAGCAGCAAACACATTGGCCTTGAGTCCAATGCTTACTAGAAGAAAAGGAAGAGAAAGGAAGGGTTGAGATGCAGAGCTAAGCTGCCGGAATCCAAGTGCAAGCATAGCCGCGTTGACAATAGATGGCCCATATGCTGACTCGGGCTTTTCTTTTGTTGAATGATTGGTATTCCTTGCCAAATCCAAGTATAGTACACACACGACTGTGTGTCCAATCGCTGGATACGCAGCGGTCAGACCCGTGCACATACCATGCCTCGGGTTTCTTTAAGCGGCTTGACCCAACAGTCAGATATTCTTGGGAAGAAAATCCTCGCACCAGCCTAAACTGGCTGAGAGCAGCACGATAACGAGTTAGGAGAGCGATGTTCCTGGGTTGAAAGGTAGAGGAAACGAGGAGGCCGATTTGATTGGTTTTTTCCCCCTCACCCTGTGAGGTGACGAGTAGGTCGCATGCCCACTGTACGGCATGGGAGCAGGCACCCTTTGTCTTCTCGGATCAGACGACAGCAAACGTGATTTGATTCTGGCTGAAGCGGGCCGCGGTTTTGTCATCATCCCAAACGAGACTTCGCGTATCGGGAAGGGCAGTGAGCGACAGGGCTGTGACCATGACGAGTAATCAACACCTTGAAGATGGAACGAACGGCCATTGGCCTGCTTATGATGCAGGGGTCCTGCAAAGGGTGTGTGTGGGAGGGAGTGTGCAGGCATGGATCTAACCAAGACCAGAAAACAGGCTCGCACTGGAAGGCTCAGGTAGCTCTACAACGACATGGTAAAGATTTGGAGGGGAGGAAACAAAGACAAAAGCGCCCCCCGAGCCGTCAACGGTGACAAACAGATAGATCGCGATAGACCCAGTCCCAGCGCAATAGCAGCTTTTCGGCGCCGAACTGCGTGCCTTTGTCGTTGCGCGTCTGTTTTTACTGTGCTTTGACGTTTGGTTCCAGTGCCGGCTAGCCGGACGACTTCGACTTTCATCTCTTGTATTTTCCAGGCAAGTGTTAGTTGACCTGCAAGCTTCGGCTTTGCGAACGTCCTAATGGGAATAAAACGCCCTCATCCGTGGCGATCAGCCGCCGTGCGTTGCAAAGGAAGAGAGGGAGAGTGTTGTTAGAATACGATCGACGTCCTTTTTTTTGTTCCTGGTTTGCTCCATTGTTGTTACACTCACCCCCTGAAGGGGTCTAGGCTGTCATCCAGTGGGGCGCACACCCCCTCCCAAGGTTGAGCCAAGCTTGGCATAGGTTACTGGTACGTAGTAGTATCGTTCGTGTGCTTAGCAGGGAGAACATCCATCCATCTCTGGGGTCAACCGATGGCGTCAAGGCAGCTTGGCCTGGAGATTGGGGTTTAGTTTGCGTACTTTCAAGTCAGTTTTGACATCGTATGTTCGGAAAGAGACCAATGCATCTCTCGGGCTTTTGGCTGCCTCCTTGCTGTCTGGTCCAATGGTGCGAGTGTACATAATTACTGACCGTTATAACGTGCTGATACCGTCTGCTATGTACAGTGGGTGGGGCTCCTGCTGAAAGACATCGGACGTCACAGCCGAGGCAAACAGGGCCTGGTCATATCTACACATGGATGAGTAGGTAGCCACCACCTAGTGTCCAAGGTCTGTAAGCTTCATGTAATCGTGAGGCTGTCAGCAACGCTTGCTTTACCATCCACTTTTAGACACAGCCATGGTAAGACAGTACATATGCACGTATACGATATCCGATTTTCTTCTCTTTCATTCTTTCTTAGTAAATACTAGGTGTTTTTTTTAAGAACCCTGTCACTCTGTGGTATATTCCTACTCACATTGGGCCGTCAGCACGATTGTAGTTCCGTTTTGGGTGATATTGTTTCATTTGACAATGAGAAAACACTCCAGCTTCTATAATCAGACGTGTCATCCTTCATCTACCGTTAAAGTCGGACCACTATGAATTGCCGTCTCTCCGTGCCCAAGCCTAGGTTACCCAGAATAACGTAGCAAGCCTTGATCCTTTACAGAACGGAAATGTCAACCGATCAAGGGAACAAAACTACACCATGGTTCCAGATACCTGGATATTGACTTACCGATCCCTGGCTCCAAATACGTTATCTCAGCATTCCCATTCCGTGTCTTTGCTTTTTTCTCGGAGCTGCGAGGTGAAGAAATGGCGGTGTCGTGGTTGCTTTTGCAAGCGAGCCCCTGAGCTGGCTTAATGTCTTCACCAATCGCTGGGACTCGACCCTTTTGCTTAAGCAAAGTAGTAGGTCCTCTTTCGCCGACATCATTTGGAGTCTCGCACTCCTCCATATCTACTAAGAGCCCTTTGATTGCATAACCTGGATATTCCGAGGCCGTCGGTCCATCCAAAACCCCGTGACGACGGGCTGTCCCCTTCTTTCCAGCCACTCTGTTTCATTAGAGAAATATTTAGGATGCCAAGAACTGTCAGCTTGCCGTTGTTTCTCAGATCGAAGGAGCCTGCAAGCCTCGGATTTTCCCAGCACTCGACCGGGAACTTTTATCAGCCTCAACCTAACCACATGGGCGCATCGATCCTGGATGCCAACTGGTCGTTGGAAGATTAAACATGTTCTGGGCGATCTCTCATTTTCCTCATTTGTGTATATAGGCGCCACAAGGTCTCGAATATTCAGCAGGAATGCTTTTTTCTCTCAAGACGAAGCGGAATAAATATCTTGGCTTCTAACCCCCTAAATTTTCGCTGATAGCCGTAACATGGGCTACCATCCCATTCAGCAGTGCAGCTTGACAGGTTTGCATCTGTGTCTTTTTTCTTTAATCCGCCCATTCTTTTATCGAGCAAATCCATGACGACTTGATGATAATCAGAACAGGGGCACTCTGTGTGACCGAGCCTGCGTGCAGCTCCCAAGCGTACAGCAACTCAGCTTGGCCCCCTGCTAGCTTATCCGTGCCCGCCGCCTTTTGTTTTACATATCAATTCAACATTTGAGTAACCAGGGCTTGTTAAATCATGGAGTAGAAAAGAAAAAGAACCCGTGCTTGGTCCCCTGCTTAGGGATGCTAGCAAAACATATGAAATATTTAGCTGGAACAACCGGTCCGAATACCCCAATGTATATCATCACATATTTTACGACGTAAACCCTTCACAGTTTTGTCGAAGCTTTGTTGTCTTGATTAACCCGGCGAGCACCTTGTTCGCATTACCTCAATGCGTATTGCCCAGGTTCCAATCACTTTTTCTATTTATTCTCCATTGTGACATCTCCCATACTTGTCTCCCCTAGCATGACTACGGTTCACATGAACGAGGGATTCGCGTATGACATTCCCTGCAAAGCGACCATTCTTTCACGTATCACAACGCAGCTCAACGCAGAGCGGATACAGAGATGTAATTTTCCTCTTTGGGCAGAACTACTGCCGGGCGTTCCCTCAATCACGTCACCACATCGCTTCTTGTCTCGGCTTCTACCCATTATTCCCTCCCTCCTCGGAACGCGGCAGGCAGCAGGAAATGTTGGCGGGAAGGTTCCATCCCCCGAATCCCCGGTAAACAAGCATCCCAAGACTGTGATCCTTGAGAGATCTGCAATGATATCTCTTCTCGGATTGCTTATTCTTTTCTATTTTTTTCTTTGCCTGTCTGCTTTTGTTTCTGCAACACCCTGAAAAAACATGGGTCGGGTCATCCGAGGGTGCCACCCTGCCACCCAAAGCAACCAGCGTGCATCACAATACGACATTGGATCTAACGAGCCAGAAGATCAGCGTGAAGCAAGATGAAAGCTGAAAAAGCCTTTTTGGGGCTTTAATTGGTTCTCTCTCTGCATTGTTTTGTTGTTCTAGAGCCCGAGATGTGCATGGAGACGCGCCGCGGGTCTTGGCCGCCGCAAATAGTTGCGTCGTGACGTCTGCCAAAAGTTCGGATGGCCTGTTTGCTTTGCTGGCTCTGGGACTTTCCCATGTCGAGATATCAGCTGACTTGGGATTTGTCAACAGAAGTGTGCAACATTCTGCTGTCAGCAGCCATGCTTTCTCTTGTCAGCCTTCGTGCTCCCTCGGTGCCGAACATCGGGCGGCGGGCTGATCGTCATGCTGGTTGCGTTGGCATGTGGCGGGGGGCAACTGTGACTGTCATTGATTGTCCAAATCGTATGCTTTAAGCCTCGCTCTTCGCGTCAAATCGACGGCCGAGGGGGTTGCGCAGAGCTGGCAGACTCGATGATGGCTTGCTTGCCTGCCTGCATGTCATGCATCCTACTTGCCGCGACTCGCTAATCGGTGTGGATTCCATCCCTGTGAATGAGTAAGTCAGTAATGCCGGACAGTTCGGCAATAGGGATGATACGGCTCGGCGCTGCAACCACTCCGGTAGGTATGGCCGGCTTGGCTCGGCTCGGGGGAACAGCCAAACGGAAGGCCTGTACAGGTCAACGCATCAACCGCATGATGAAGACAGTCTGATTGATGTGTTTTCAGGTTGGGTCATCGTAGGGTTTCAGAGGGTGATACAAGCTCGTGCTATGCCGGTGGCACACACCAATACTTTAAAAACAAAACAAACAAGTGTCAGCACTGGTAGATGGAGGGGCGGGCTGTTTTTGCCGGCTTGCAGCAAGTCTTTATATTCACGCTGCCTCCAGCACAGGCATTCCACGGGGCTCCGAGCTCCTTGGCGTACTGACGGACTTTTTCGGAACCCCAAGCGAATCCTTCGAGTCCGGAAAACCCCCCCTCCACTAGTACATGCCAACTCCAGCAAGGCAGAGCCGGCCTCCAAAGCACGCCCCCGATTGCTTGTTGCCTACCTCAATCATGCGAGCAATAACATCCAAGCAGCATATTAGTGAGCGCATTTCTGCACATCACCGCTCTGTTTCATCCTCGCGGCAAGCCATGTCGATGGTATTACGTTCGGTAACGGCGGTCAGATAGGAGCCAAGATGCTCCAGTCATCATACATCTTCTTGCCTCAACACTTTGGCGATGGGTTAAACAAACATTGCCGCGTCCATTGCCAGTGGAGATATGGGCTTTCGGCGATCGTGTGAATCTCGGCGACCTAGACATGGGTCTACAGCGTCACGAGGCCGTCCGCAGATGGTTCGGAATGTAACCACCCTAGATGATCAAAGGCGTTCACTCAAGCTTGATCATGCCCCGGGCCGCCTTTTGAGATGAGTGGCGTCGGTAGCTTCTCCGAGGATTGCAGATGGCCACAGTGCCAAGACCTGTAGGCTGCCGAAGAATTGCCAAGAGTATGGTGCTCGAAGCTCTGTCGTCGGCTGCTGGCATGATGTGTCGCGAGGGAAGCTCTATTATACCCCATAATTCTCCAAAGAAAAAGACATTGGAGAGACGCGTGGCCGGTGGCACGACTATGCTCCTTGCCATACATGCCTTCTTTGCATGTATCGATCCAGATGCGGCATGCTTCCTACCTATGTAGAATTCACCGTGACTGCCCTTCCGTACAGCGAGTTATAGTGATTGACAGTACCAAATCTATATATAGTTTACAGCGGCTGGTTCTAGGGACCCTAGGAATGTCAGTCACAAAAGCTCAGGAGTATTGGTCATGTCGAATGTCTGCATATATACGTGGATAGATACCTGTATGATAGCTACCAACAACAACCCATTGAAGGGCTGGTCTTGCACTCAAACACTCCCTAGTAAAGGCTCCTGCTTCTTGAAAACCTTAGAACCTCAAGACTCAAAATTTGACGGGTTGAACGCTTGCCGATTTTCACCAAGAAATATAACTGGGAAGTAAACGTGATAAATGCCTGTAGTGATCACTTTCTAATTAGGCTTGAGTGAGTCGGCAGGTGAGCGCCTAGAGCCAGCTACTTATGAACTGGAATAACAGAGACATTAAAAAGTGACAACAACGCTCGGGAGAGTGCTGGACTTTTTGGAGGCAAAGCTTCCATGCCTCGTCAATAACAAGTTTTTGGCTCTACCGGGTGAAATTTAGATCATAATTCACTTCTCTATCCTCCGAACCTACAAGACTAAAGTCCCTTTTGTGCTATGGGCATCTCTTGGGAATATTTTGTCACTTTCATCTTCTTGGTCTCCTTAGAGCAAGTGGTACCCTGGTCTAGAAGGATGGAGCCCCCGGCATCTTCAGAGCCCCTCTCATCGATAACCCATCTTAAAGCTGAAGGAGCCGACTACGTTATAGAACCAGAGTCCAGCAAACCGATTAATCATCTACATTGCAGCCTAGGACTCATGATCCTATGGAGCAAAGACATTCCCGTCACCCCTAGGACTGGTTTGTTGCAATCATGGGGCAATACTTGGCTAGATGGCCTATCTCAAGCCTCAAGCTACAAGTTACGCTCTAGGTCATGGCTAAAAGAGAGCCGATTTTCCTACCGTCAGTTTACTATTGACCCTCTCTCACAATCATTAAACTTGCTACAAGATGAACGAGCTTGAGATCATGTGCTGCCTCTACTTTGTGTGGTCCGTATTGTAAGGGTAGCTGCAACGCCCAGCACATGCATTGCCATTCTCTTCAGACCTTCGAGACGTCTCTACTAGTGAAAAGTCCTCCAGGCCCAAATAGGAGATATTAGACTAGTGGTGTCACTTGGGTTCATCAGCAGGCAATGACGCAATTCCCAAAGAACTGTGATCAAGTTCTACAACTGGGCGTCCGGCACTACTAGGGGGTTTGCTCCATCCCGGTCTTGAATATTGAGCCTGTGAGTTGCTGTCAACGCTTTGGCCTCGGAAGTAGTCAACTGAACTGGACCTGCACGTGGCGTGACGGGCACAGTAGTCTGGAAATGCCTTGCAATCTTCTAGTATAGCTTCACTGACACCATTGTGAAGTCCAACAACGTCCTATTCAGTTGCGTCCCGACATATGCAGATAGGCCTAAGCATGGACACCAAGAAACATCAACACCTAACAAAGACTGACTTTAGAGTCATTAGTATAGTATTTCTGAGCTCACTTCATTCACCATACATCGGCTAAAAGGAAGAGAGCAGCTTAGTTCCGGAAGTCTAGTGGCCGTATTGGCACTACAAAGGCGCAGGAAGTAGCCTTCAGTTTCACTCACGGCCAGGACCGAGCCTCGTAAATGGCGAAAAAGGGTTATGATAAGTGACCGAGGCCTGGATTCTGGCAGCTACAGGCTCTTTAAGTCCTAGATATGCATCGTGTCCTCCCATAAGCCATCGCTGTTGACGACTCTGACTCCGTGGGCATCAGCCACGGCGCTCAACTTGCTGTTTGGCGTTTTGGTCTTTTGCCTTGCAGTCTTTACATTATCTATCAAACAATTATCACACATCATACCGGAGGTCAAACAATAGCCCTCATATCCGGTTTTATAGATGACCTTCACAGAATCTCGATTTATTAGCCAAAACAGTTGGAATGTGAAGCAACGGGTCCTTGTTTCGCACGTACAATACCCATACGTCCAGGCAGATGGCATGGCCGTGTCTTGAAGAGGATCATCTTTTCAGAGGCCTAGAACACAGGACACAACTAACCCCGAAGTTTACCAAATAGATTATAGTATATCGCGCTAGTCTAGCTCGTCAACAGATATACCCAACACGCTCAGATGTGTGCGGCCCACGTTTCCGCACCCGCCACTATCAGGCAACCTGTACCAGGTATCTAGACCCGAGGATTGCCACGTGCCAGCTACGAAGGATGCTTCCCAATGTTCTATGAGGCTGTCGCACTCCTGAATCTACTTATGGACTAGCCGGGAGCTAAGGAGAGACTCTGCATTCATGCCAATCCAACGCTTATAGATAGATCCCCGCTTGTCCTCTTCGAGAAGCACTTCAGGAACGAAGGCATTCGTTACGTCAAGACACTGCCAAGGGCAGACATACCTCAAACCGTAGCCGGCTAGTTCGAACTGCCCAGTAAACGCATCGTTTTTAGGAGAGGCCCAGATCTCTCCTACACAACGGTGTATCCAGGCACACATAGAGGTTACACGTAGCGTTGGGATTCAATCTTAGTCCCCAGGTGAGCTGCCACGCGACTACAAACCGCCGCTTAACCATCTACGTGGATCACCTCTCGTTTACGGCTATCACATCCGGGCCACTAAGATCGGTGTCGTATCCAAACGGCCCCGCGGTGAATGGAGCATGTATAAGCGTGGGCCACTGCTAAAATCACTCGCTACAAACACTGACCTATGGTAATAAACTCGTGTGTGTAATTCCACATCGGCATTTCCAGCCTAACCCACGATACTCTAGCGATGGAGCAATCAGCTTGCGGGTTATAGGGAGATAATAGCGCCAAACTTATATGTAGATGGTGACTACTAGGTATGTTTTACTCTCCCTCTCGTATATTCTCCACAAAAGGGACATCTTGGGTGAACTTGACAAGGCAGGTCTCTCCCTTTCTACATCTAACATCTACGCTGTCCATGTTTGGCAAAAGGGATTTCTTATGAGCCTCAATTGAAGAAGAGGACAAAAAGGAACCACACTTGGCGATATGCATAGAGAGCCACTTTCACTTGGAAATTTTGTGAGTTTTTTTTTTCGCTCATTACTTTCGTCCACGAAGCATGAGGGATCAAAAGTCAGCCCTCGCAAACGATTTGGGTAGCTGCAGGCCCCTTTCGCCAAGCGTTCCAATCATCGAGCGTGATTCCAAAAGTCGGTCTCAGCCGGATAAGCCATGTTTTCAAAGGGAGATATTATATCGCTCAATCTGCGACGGCTTGATACGGGGAGGTTGTACGAAGGCACGATCGAAGCGAGAGGTGATTAAAGCCTTCGACGGCCTGCCAAAATGCTGACCCGGGGAAATCTCGACTGCGGCAGGTGTGGTGGGTGCATCGTATAGCTGACTGCTGCGTCGTCCCGTGAGTCCCGAAAGCCAATCGCCATGTCTTGACCTCAGCTTGGCTTCCGAACGGCGGGCTTCACGTCCTTCACAACCATGGATTCTTCATTCGGCCAACTCACCGTCAGAACAGGCTTCTACCCATCCATCCACTACGTAATTATGCCCCGTGGCTATTTCGATTCGCCGCGAAAACACTCCCTGCTGCCTTCTTCCGGGAAACTTTGCTACGGTATCAACAAGGAAAAGATGGGATGAAAAACCAGACGATTTCTACGAAAAAAAAAGTCCAGCGAGGATCTTCTCAGCCACCTTCTAGCCCGGCAGATCATCACAGCAATGTTTCTGCCTATCTAGTAAGCAAAAGCCAGTTTTGGGAAAACAACGGGTTTTGGGCCAGACTGCCTACTTGCTTCTGCCGCCAACGTGGTAGGCTTACAAGAGGGGTTATAGCTATCTCGTACTTGCTCAGAGTTTCTGGGCTGTGCTGGTTCGTCCAACGGCTACGATAATCCAGCATCAGCATAGGTGGACGGCCATGGCCCAATTGACTTGCGCATAGCTGCAAGGTTCGCTGTCTGCATGGGGTCTGCACCAGCCTCCAATGGGGCGTAGTTCTGTCGCCATTGAACACATCACAAGTTACAGACCACAGCTGAAAAGAATGGGACGACGATGGCTCAGAATTGTGAACCTCCTTCCTTGAATCATAACTTGGCACAAGCGTAGGTGTTGGACAAGGCGAGGTTGCGAGTGCGCGGTACATGACCAAAGGCATGCCAAGTTAAAAGCCGTGTCTCTCATTATCGGTCTCTTTTATATGTTCACCTTTGCCTATCAGTGGTACAGAATCGGGTGGCCCGAGATCGCTTGTTTTCATCCCAACTACAAATGTTTCTCCCTTGCCAATTCCGATTTTTTGGGAGCGGGCTCCGAGCCAAGCGATTGCATGTTTTGCTAGAGGCCGGTCGAACGCACGTACGTAGTAGGCCTTGCAAACCTTTTGTTTGGGAGGGCCACGCAATTTCACAAAATTTCGCAATACTTGTCTCCTTAACGACTCGTCTCATTAACGACTATCTATCTTTAAGCCCTATTCTGCGCCCCATCCCCCGTCTCACAATGATTATATTTAGTTGCGCTCAGCTGTGCGGACTGCTGCATGGTAGACCCTGGGTGCAATGGGTTAAGCAAGACATTCCCAGGCCCTTTGGATTAATACGAGGCATTGACCGAATTCGGCTAGCCCCTATGTAACGAAAGGGTGGGTGTCTGGCGTTTTGGAGAGGAATAGAGCAGAGACAAGCTTTATGCTGGGGGTGGAAGATATATGCGGCGCTTTTGGTTTTTTTTTCAGCTTTCCTGTCGCATTCCTATACCCATATTAAGACTTGTTATGGAAGATCAGGGGGTGATTGGGAGTCAGTCTGAATGGAATGGGGATCTTGCTTTGAGCTTAAAAGCCGACTAAGGTACACCTGTCAAGTCATCGTCTCGGTACTTTGCCTTTAACTGTTTCAAGGTGCTTCCCTTCTCCTTGATCACGTTTCTGCCATTCTTTTTCCTTTTTCTCAGTTGCCTTTTTTTTCTGGTTTCTTTGGGGGGCGACAATATATAGGAGATCTGCACTCTAAGGAATTCAAAGTTTTTCATCTTCTGTCACCATCATTCTCATCTTTCTTTTTCAATATCATCATATACTGTGTCGAAGCCCTCGAGCTTCAAACCCATACACACAATGATGATCACAAAATACACAATGCTCAACCTCCTGAGCACGCGACGGTCGACGGCAATAGTCGTCGTCTCTTCCTGGGCCTTCTTCGGCCTGCTCTTTTACGCCTTCGTCTACGCACCGGACCAGGAGAGCCTCGTTTCCGCCATCGTTCGCAAGATCGATAGTGCCGGGTTGCGGGTGGACCGCGACCATCTAGATAGGCAAAAGGCCCTGCAGCAGAAGGAGGACGCCGAGGAGCAGCTGCGGCTCGCGGCGTCCAACTCGACTCTGGGCCTGGATTCGATCCAGTTCCTCAACCTGCCCCATCGCCACGACCGCTTCGACGCCGCCGCCATCCAATCATTCATGGCTGACATCGACCTGCAGCGCTTCCCGGCCGTGGCCGTGAGCGATATCAAGGACCAGGGGCTGCCGCCGACCTCCCGCCCCGGCCAGCTCAAGATGGGTGAGATCGGGTGCTGGCGCGCGCACGCAAACATTTGGCAATACCAGCTCGATAAGCGCATCCCGGCCCTGCTGATCCTCGAGTCCGATGCCGGCTGGGACGTCAACATCCGCCAACAGATGGGCGTGCTCAACAAGCCTTTCCGCGAGCTTCTTGTCGAGGACAACCCGGAATACGTCCGCCGGATGGCCAAATCCGACAAGAGGACCGATGGCAACGCCTCGCAGCAGCCACCCAAGCTCGGCCGACGCGTCCACGAAGAGGCGACGCAAGAGACCAAGTATAAGAAGCAACCGCCCACATCCGCAAAAGAGCCCGTCACCGCACTGCCAGTGGACCCCGAGGACCCCTGGGGTGCCAAGACAGGGCTATGGGACATACTGACGATCGGCCACTGCTTTGACAACCGCGACACGACGTCCGGATCTTTCCGCGTGTACGACGACCCCTGGGGGCCCGACAACGGCTTCCATTTCGCCGACATCGGCATGGACAAGCCCCTGAAGCGGCAGCGCGTGGTTTTCCGCGCCCGGGGCATGGTGTGCACGACGGGCTACATCATCAGCCTCCGCGGCGCGGCCAAGCTCCTCACCCGGACAAGCTTCAACCTCGAGTGGCCCGTCGACCTGATTATGAACGAGATGGCCAAGTCGGGCGAGCTGACCGTTTACAGCGTGCAGCAGCGCATCGTGATACAGTGGATCTACCGCGACGGCCTCGGCATGAAGGAGCGGGGCGCGCAGAGCGACATTCACAACGATAAGTCTACTGACGAGTGGGACATGAGCGGCTGGGACAAAGCATGGATCACGAAAGATATTTACGACTACAAGTCGTCGTACGAAAACTCGGGGTTAGAGAACTTTGCGCTGCAAAAGGCATGGGGTCTGACCATGGACAGCTGGGACTCGAAAAAACATTAAGAGGTTTTTTTTCGTTAATTTTTCCCTCCTTCCCTCTTGTTGTTTTTGGGTGTTGTTCCCTTTTCTTTTGTTGGTTAGAAAGGATCATGTCTTGGCGTGACTCTCAATTTTGAGTTTGGTTTTAGGTCTGTTACAGTTTTTTTCCTCCACGGATTTCGGTGTTGACGGAGTTTTCGTCGGGTCCATCCCCGAAGGCAGATTTGGCTTTTTCTATTAATACACTTGTTTTTATTCACTCGTGTCGTTTTTTTTTCATATCGGGCAATGATAACTGCAAAAGATGGCATATGGACACTGAAAGAGCGGCGGCCGGCGCACAGGTATACGGACATACTACTTCGTGGTAGGGGTGAATAAC
>JARHUK010000467.1:0-14405 GCA_031001725.1 Pseudopyricularia javanii
CAACCCTTTGGGTATGACTGGGCTGAGCCGAGCCGGATGCAACCTCGATCCCCGCAATCGCTTTGCAGAGATAACTTCCCGTTTGTTCTAGACTCGAGGGGGTTTCCTACCAGCTATACTTTCTAGTAATTAATATCAGAGATTTGCTTCCTAATTTTTCGTGCCAGAGACACATGAAAAAACAAAACCAAAGAGTAGGTGACAAAGGCCCAACGTTGCCATGCCAGCAACAAGTGCCGTGGGCCGGACGACTTAATCCGCTTCCTTCGTCCGTGTCTGTCTGTCTACCTAGGGTATTTCTCTACTTCTAGCATTAGGCCGAAGAAGTCGCCAAGCATTTCATGCGCCAGGGGCAATCAATTGAATGTGGATAGATGAGATCAACACGACCGTATCTCTGGTTTTGACTGCTGGGCGAACTGGGAAGGACTGCACAAAGTAGAGAAAAAAACCGACCGATGGGATTGCTTGCCTGCCTGTCTGTCTGTCTAGTGGATTTTTTCAACCCAAAAACTTCATTCCAACGACGCCCAGAACACCCACATCGCCTTGTACCACTTACCCCACCCACCGCCCCCTTCAGTCAAACACAATCGCCGCCTTGATCGCGCTCTTGTCCTTGATGCTCGCTAGCGCGTCCCCAAACTCCTCCAGCTTAAATATCTTGTTGACGATGCCCTTGGTGTTGACCTTGCCGCTATCCAGGTACTCGATGGCCGCCGGGAATCTAAACACCTCGCTGAACGACCCAATGATGCGGATCTCGTCACCAAAGATCTTGGTCGGCTTCCACGAGACCTTGTCGTTGTCGCCGTATACCCCGTACACCACCAGCGTCCCGCCCCTGCGGCAATAGTCGATGGCACCCTCAAGAATCTTGGCCGACCCCGTGGCCTCGACCACGATGTCAAACCCGTGTGGGTTGTCCACCTTCAGCGCCTCCAGCTGTGGCTCGCTGTTATCGCGCGACAGTTCAATGTACTCATCCGCTGCGCCCAGGCTGCGTGCCAGCTCCATCTTCTTGCCTCCCGGTGCCGCAATTGTCACCTTGCTACAGCCGTTCTGCTTGAGTAGCTGCGCCAGCATCAGGCCCGTCGGCCCGGCCCCGAACATGAGCACGCTGGACCCCAGCCGCGGGCGGATCTTGTCCAGGCCGTGGCACGCGCACGACGCCGGCTCAATCAGCGTCGCCTCCACGTCTGTCATGTTTTCGAACTTGAAGATTGCGCCCCGTGGGTACGCGCAGTACTCAGCGAAGCCGCCGTTCAGCGTTGTGCCGTGGCCCGACCACTGTTCATTAAAAAAAGCGGTGTCAGTGCGACTCCTACGTCTGCGTAGTTTGGGCATTACCCACGTTCTCGCAAAGTAACACCTCGCCTCGTCGGCAGTAGAAGCAGTGGCCACAGAGCTCGGAGTTGTCGGCAGCGACGCGGTCGCCGATCTTGAACTCCTTCACATCCTTGCCCACGGCGGCAACCACCCCGACCGTCTCGTGTCCCGGGATGAGCGGGAACTTGGCGATGAACTCGCCCTCGTGGATGTGCTGATAGCTAATTAGTATACAGATCCACTCCCAAGAGCTTCGAGGCACTCTTGTTAGTGGGGGCACTGCTTCTTGGTGAAGTATTTACCAGGTCTGTTATAGGGGTATCCATCAGACTCGGCTCTTTACGAGAGTAAACGTTTACCGCAGTACTCCAGTGGGCCGGGACTTACCTGTGCCGCAAACACCGCACGCCTTAACCTTGACCAGCACATCATCATCTCTGAGCTCAGGAAGGGGAACCTCCACCACTGAATACTCCCTGGGCTTGGAGTATCTACAGCGCACCGCCGGTCATCAGTTTATATGCATCAAAATTTGACAGAGGAGTATCCGGGCCGGTACGCACTGCAGCGCCTTCATGGTCTTGGGTAGGCTGGACATGGTTACTAGGTTCGGTGATCAATTGGGTAACGAATTTGCTGTAGAAACTTGTCTCGTGTATATCCGAGTCGTTCTCTTGTCTGATAAAAAAAAATAAAGACGGAAAGTATGGGAAGAACCTACAAGTCCTTTAACGCATGGCTCGAGTGGGTAGGCCATCCCCATCATATATACATACCTCCTCGCACCTCCCATGGCAGACTCGTCATACGACCAGCAAACTTGGCAGACAGCATCCTACCTATGGACGGGGCGCGAGGACCGAATCGACAGACTAAGCTCGCCCCCGCTCGCGCCCAAGCCTTTTGTGGGCTGTGCGTCATTGTGGGTTTTCCCGCTCGTCAACCATATACGTACGCAGTAAAAAGCTCGCTCGCCGCTATTCTGCGCAATCCTCTTCACCTCTGGCTTCGATGAATTGGGTGTAACACACGTCGGCCTGCCAGGAGCTCTGGGTGTTTAGACGTGATGCCGACAAGACCGTATGGCAGTAATGTTTGTCGTGATGGAATAAGACACAACGCAACATTTTACCCTACCAAGGTCGGCCAAATCAATTATTTACCCCTCTTTGCGTGGAGCACATACTACCCAGACACGGAGTCGCAGCGAGAGAAATTATAATATTTCCCGCTCCAATGCCAGGCTTGAGCATATATTCACCACAACCGACACGTTGGCCACACATGAGGTTCGCTTGATCATCGGGCTAGAATATTCCGGCACCTCAAACTCTACGTCGGATCAACCCCAGTCGTCATAGCCTCTTATCTGTGTCGTCTATGTGGTGTTATGCAAGGCACGGCGTTGCTGGGCGTGACGATGCCAGAGGCCTTACTTAACGCTTATCGTTGACATTATCCTGCTTCTCACACAACGGTCAGATTCCGTGCACAAGACAAGCAGTCCAGCTTACGTACACCATATCACTACACGACTTGGCAGCGATGGCAGTTTGGCAGTTTGGAAGAGGAAGCCGGAACCCCCAATACACAACCCAAAGCGGCTAAGTGCCGGTTGAGTGGAAAGCATCCAAAGTCATGCCAGTCCGACCGAGAGCCATCATTGTGCAAGCAGTGGCAGATAACCCAATGCAAAGAGACAACCGCAGATATGGACCGTATAATGCAAATGATTTTCCGAGGATTGTGAAAGCTCCTCTACAGCCCAAACTCCCCGAGCAAACCCATCACAAAGTAGTTTTTTTGGACGCATCCCATTCCTTTTTAAATTTCTCGTGAGCGTCGTCCAGAACCCGAAACCCCACTGGCCTAGTACTTTGTGTACAGTCCGTCATTAACAGAGGAAACCAGGAATCTCCATTCGGTGTGGAATAGTGGGTGATGTAAAAGTCATCGTCTATGAAGGGGGAGCAGCACCACGGCCACGGCCAAATCCACCGCGGCTAGTTGGAGAGGAAGAGCGAAAGTCAGCAGGTCGTTTCTCAGTCACAGCAAACAGGCAATCCAGGCCTTCTCCGTTCACAATACGCCTCCACCAGGGGCCGAAACTCACAACTGAGGCTGGAACTCGCCAGGGGCACCGCCCTCCTTGCCCTCGCCAGCATCACGGCGGCGGTAGCCACCCTCACGGTCACCACGGTCACCACCACGGCCACGGCCGCCGAAAGGCCTCCGCTCCCGCTCGCCCTCGCCGCCCATCATGCCGCGCGGGGGCGCATGTGACCGCTGCTGCTTGATGTGGGTGGCAGGAACGATCTCGGCCGGCAGGTGCAGCCACTCGCGGAGGTAGTCGAGACCCTCAGGGGTGAGGGTGTAGTAGTAGTACTGCCACGAGAAGCGCGTCTTGACAACTGTGTGTTTTGTTACTCGGCAAACGGTCAGCTTCCCTCCTGTCGTCCTGTTTCGCACACAGCTCTCTGTCTGTGGATGTTTGCTGGTCTCGGATGTGCGATTTCGGGAAAGTATAACGTACGGCCACGCGAGTTGAGAGACTGGCAAGCCTTGATGACGAAAAGGTTCTTGACGTTCGGGATGTCGGGGTGCTCGGCGAGGTTGAAGTCCTTCGCCGCCACG
Source organism: Pseudopyricularia javanii (assembly GCA_031001725.1). Lineage (NCBI taxonomy): Eukaryota > Fungi > Ascomycota > Sordariomycetes > Magnaporthales > Pyriculariaceae > Pseudopyricularia > Pseudopyricularia javanii. Next base: position 3,964 of record JARHUK010000467.1, read on the forward strand.
AGCACGCCCTCACGGAAGAGGTACTGCGGTAAGACGAGTGAAAAAATGTCAGCCGGCCATTGTCGGAATGTATTCCACGGTGTCTGTCTGTTAACCGCCTGCCATCCCGCCACCAAAAAGTCCCCCCTCGTCGACGCTAACAGCACCTGTTTCTATATCTCCGTTTCCGGGTCGGCATCTTCAGGGAATTGACTGTCGTACCTCGTGGATAGCCTTGCGGTCAGCCTTTGGCATCAACATCGTGACGGGTCCTCGGATTCCGATGTTGTGTTATTGAGTGTGTGGTGATTTTGGATCTGGTCGCAAAGGTCAACTCGGTCCTCTCCTCGATGCTAAGGGGAGTTTTTCGACTTGGCTGGGTGGATTGATTTTGTGCTCGCGCGTGGGCTGGCCGCCAGGGTGGGACCCCACTTTGGCTGATGGCGATGTCACGTGGCTGGTAAGATGCTTCGGTACGTACCTACTAGGCCCCATCATCAGAAATGTTGAAGGTTGGAACATGAGAGTTTGTCAATGCAGTGTGGTCCGAGCGCTGCTCGCTTCAGCCACCCCAGATCGTCTGTTTGGATAGGCTGATTGATGGCGCCGTGATGAGCCCGCCTGGACCTCCATCATCAAGACACAAACATCTAACCCAGCAGCACCTTCTTCAAGACCAAACCACGGCCATTTCCCCCAAAAGTGATATTTCCAAAAGAACAACAGACATGATGACCAATACAATCAACATCCTGGTATCAACCTTCCCGGGTCTGGGCGCCGCTTCAACCGTATCATTTCCCATTGAATCGACGTCAGCTGCGCCTGAGATATGGAATCAGCTGAAGAGCCGACTACCGCTCCCACAACACCGCCTATTCCTTACCACTCACAGGAACAAGGAAATATCCGCATCTTCCAATCAAAATGTCAGCTCTCTGCTCTCGGACCCAGGTAGCGACTTCCTCCCGCTCCGGCTGTCGGTGCCACTGTGCGGCGGCAAGGGCGGCTTCGGCTCGCAACTCCGCGCGGCCGGCGGTCGCATGTCCTCCAAGAAGAAGAGCCAGGGCGAGAACAACGGGTCAAGCCGCAACTTGGACGGGCGCCGGGTCAGGACCGCCAACGAGGCCAAGGCGCTCGCCGAGTACCTCGCCATCAAGCCCGACATGGAAAAGAAAGAAAAGGAGAAGCGGCGCAAGCGTTGGGAGGAGATCGTTGAAGCGGCGGAGAAGAAGGAGCACGAGATCAAATACGGCGGCAAGGGTAGGCTTGACGGCAAGTGGGTTGAGGACAAGGAGGAGGCCGGAGAGAGGACGAGGCTTGCCGTGATCGCGGCGCTCAAGGCCGGGCCGATCACCGACAACATGACGGCGATACCATCTAGCAACCGGCTGCTTGAGATTTCAAGCGACGAGGAGATGGCCGAGGGCGAGGAGAGTTCAGCCCCGACTTCTCCACCATCAGAAACTGAAAAGGTTGACAAAGGCAAGGGAAAGGAGTTGGCTCCTTCCAAACATGGCGTGCCAGTAAAAAGCATGAACTTTGCTGGCTTTGACGAGGACGACGAGTTTATGAGTTCAAGTGATGAAGAGGATGAGAAATGAATGGCTCGTTGATTTATGTCGACTTTGTTCAAGGCGTTTCGGGGCATCACGTGTGAGGGATTCAGCACAAACGTTTAATTTGATATCAAATCTGGCGGGTTACTCTTTTGTTGTACATTGCACAACCTGGTTGTCTGCAGGGGACTGTAGAAATGGGTGAATGGTTCGTCAAATTGTCGGCATGGACTGGAAGATAATAATTGCATTTGTTCGTTAGACCGAGTAAACTGCGTGATGGCGCCGCACCGTCATCAGAAACACTACAAAAGAACGGGATCATGTCATCGCAAGTGTGGCGCAAGCCAAGAGACGTCTATTGACTCACGGCACCGCGGGGAAGTAGTTCTATGGCAATTGGGCTCCCATGGCCTCCCCTCCTCTTTATCAATCCACTCCGAGTATAAGCTCCCTACTGGTCCAACTTGACGGGGAAATTGCCAGCCTCTGTATATCATCAGCATTTGATCCCCCGGGTGGTGGCTGAATGTGGACATACCTCTTTGCGCGTCCCAGCGCTCGTACCATGAGCTGGGACACAGGGAACGGTAGGCCAGCCAGAACTGCAGCAGCTTTTAGTGAGTGGACTCAGCGCCATTTCGACCGCGAATCGGGTACGGACCTGACGGCAGGGAGCAAAGTCCTCGCCCTTGGCTAGCACACACTTGTGGTAGTCGACATAGTTCTGCCAGCAGTGCTTGGTCTGGTTGGTGTTCGGGAACCGAGCGTCGACGCCTAACGGATACCGGGAGATCATGGTCAGTCGAGCATAATATATGCCAGATTTCCATCTAAATATCGGAAAATGGGGGCTCAGGCGAATATGGTCGCAGCTATGGACAAGAGGAATTGGAACCCTTACCGGCTACACAAATTGGGAGTTAGCAAACTACTCGTATAACGTGCGGGCAGAGCGAGTAGGCCTTTTTTCGAGGCTGGGTAGACTTATGTACATACCTGTAACGAACTTGAAGGGCTTGGTAACGCGCTCGTCGTCGGACATTTTGACTGTATGATGCTTTCCGTGTCCGATTGGGTCGGTCGGTGTTGCGGGTTGCGGTGCGTTTCTGAGGAAATCTGATTGTTTGCCGATGCCAGACGACGTTGCTCACGGATAATCGAATGATGCTTGCTGGAAAAGCTGCCTCAATTGTCAGGTCGGCAAGGACGAGCTCGGACCAGTGGGCTTAGGAGGGTACCTAACATCCAGAGCAAACTTCTGATGTGAATGAAGTACCTCCCTAGCCCTCGGCAAATTGACAAGCGGGTCTGGGCGCCTGGTGCTGGCAAACGGGAGAGAAGCAGGACCTAATCGCAGACTGACCTCATCAGCCAAAGCAAACCAACCGCCTCTACCCCCCAAAAAAGCTACCTAAGCTACTCCGACTGTAGCGAAGACAATTGCGACGACGAGCCTCGAAGGCGACGATCGAAGTTCTTCACGATGCATCCCACGCAACGCCTCCGCATGTTCCAGCCTACGGCCCGCATGATGCGGCCGGTTCCTGTGAGTGCCGGCAAGGCAAAAAAAGGATCGAACGATGCCTTAAGGGGGTTCATGGGCTACTCATTCAAGTGCTAATAAAAAATAAACCCGAACTTAGAACGAGGAGCAAGCTGGTATGTCTCCGATCTCCGCTAGTCCGATATGAGACCGTCGATGGGTTGTCGAAAAGTTTACTCTGCAGGACCCATGCTGTGCAAGAGGGTGTTCAATGGCTTACGTTGTGACTTTTAGCACACACTATCTCCCAACGCCTTCGCCGCCTCAAGAAGGTTCCCCCGGAGCTGTGGCCCCTTGGTATGTAGCCAAACGACATCCCCTATCCCCGCCTGGCTTGGGAGATTGCCCTAACATTTGCCACAATAACAGCTGTTGTCGTTGGTTTTGCCGTTGTCGCCGCGGGCTACTCCAGCCTGCGACACTTCATGACCGACAAGACTATCCGCCTCAAGCGGCAGAACCGTGCTGCCGATGCACACCACGAGGGGGAGCACGGAAAAGAGGCTCACTAGAGACGGGAGATATGGTGTTGCATATGTAACCGGCAGGAACCCGATCGTGCGCGACAGCCGGGCCAACGAAAAGTAGAAGAGTCACAACCCGATTGTTGACGTTGGGAACTATCGGAGAAATACACCGGTCTATCTTAAGAGATATTCTTATTTTTCACAATGTCATTCACTTTGATGTTGCTTTGCGATGTGCAGCAGAACCCTATCTCGTTTTATTCGTTTGACATCTTCAAACACACGTGATAAACAAAACGCCTTCCAACGCCAATGCTATGCAAGTTCCAGTAAAAATCGACGAACATCCCCCCCTCAAATTGATGCCTTTATTCGGGTCTGGGCCCAGCAACGTCCAGTCCCTCCAGGCCCTGCATCGGGTCCTCGGCTGGAGGAGCAGGCTCTCCTGATCCTTGCTCTCCAAAGAGTCGGTCCTCGTCACTGACGGCGTTTTTGGCAAGCCATCCCTCCTGCAGACGGCAGTTAACATCAACTTCAGGGACTATTGCAGGGATGGTAAAGTATCTAGTGCAAAATAAACGAACCTGCTCCCACACTGCTGTTTTGCTGCCCAGGCCCTCGTTGGCGCTCTTGGGTGGTTTTGCAGCATGAACTTTGATGATCCTGCCAAAGAACTCAGACTGGTCCATGTTGTCCATGGCCTCTTTGGCATCGTCTGCGTCCTCAAACTCGACGTATGCAAAGCCCCTGTGGGTCTCTGCAGACCTTTCGTTCTTGGGCAACTTCACCTCGGCAATTTCGCCAAAGGGTATGAAGGCATCGTGTAGGTTGGACTGTGTGACCACGGCAGGCAGGCCTCCAACGTAGAGGGTGGCCTTCCAGCGAGTTGCGTCGGTCATTTTGAACGGCGAGTTGCAGCGAGCAATGGTTGAGCTGTCTGTGGGGAGTGGTTACTGTTTGATATCGCTACCCTGAAGCCGGCCCAAGTGAGGCTGGTATTGGACGATGCGTAGAGATGCTAGACCCGTTAATTGATAGAGGTATGCATTTATCACGGTTGACTTGATCGGATATTTGCAAACAATGGCTCAACGACTGATGTTTTGCTGGGGCTCGAGTCTGTGCGTCAGCAGCCATTAAGCCATGCCTTCTTCTTTTTGGTGGGGCTACAAGCAAGGTGCAATTGCAGGGCATAGTGAGGAAGGAAGCAGGGAGTGGGCGTCGAACGTGTCAGTGGGCGACTGTCACTGTAAGGCCACCTTGAATTTAGCTGACAGCATCCCAGCAAGCGAGTGGCAGACAGACAGCTTTTGGCGGCGACCACATCCCCAAAGTGCCACGCTAGCCACTTTACCATTTTATATGACTTGACTATTCTTGCTGCTGAAGATACAATCGTCTTCTACACCAATCCCACCTCTCTACCACCACTTGTCTTGCACATTACGAAAACCCTCCACGTTATACACAAACCAGACCAGGCCGCGACCCCAACGCCATGGTCCGACTCAGGGAGATCCCGCGAACAGCGGCTTTCGCCTGGTCGCCCGACACTGCGAACCCCATCGTCGTCACGGGCACTCGCGCAGGGGCCGTAGATGCCGACTTTTCAGACGAGACGAAGCTGGAGCTTTGGGACCTGAAGCTGGATGATGAGGACCAGGGACTGGAGCTTCAACCCATTGCGAGCATCAGTGCGGACTCGAGGTATGCAAACCGTAAATGATGGAGCCGGCTAGCTTCTGCCCTGGCCGGCCTGCCAGTTGTCCACCCACCTACCTGGGGTGCTTGCTTACACTGATCTTCTCCCACTTCCTACTAGGTTCTTTGACATCGCATGGGCTCCACCGAGCGAGGACCACCCAAGGGGCATTATCGCCGGCGCACTCGAGAATGGCTCGCTGGATCTGTGGGACGCCGAGAAGCTTCTCGCCGGCGCATCGGATGCCCATATGTCACGGACCACAAAACATACGGGCGCCATCAAGTCCTTACAGTTCAACCCCCTGAGGCCCCAAATCCTGGCGACGGCCGGTGCAAAGGGCGAGCTCTTCATATACGACGTCAACGACATCTCGAACCCTTTTCGCCTGGGCACCGCTGCCGCCCGCTCAGATGACCTCGAATGTGTGGCATGGAATCGAAAGGTTCCGCACATTTTGGCCACGGGGGGCTCCGGAGGCTTTGTCACGGTCTGGGACTTGAAGACGAAGAAGGCGTCGTTGACGCTCAACAACAGCCGGAAGGCCGTCAGTGCCATTGCTTGGGACCCCAACAACTCGACAAAGCTCCTGACTGCCACCCCGGATGATACCATGCCCGTTATTTTCCTGTGGGACCTGAGGAACTCGAATGCGCCAGAGAGGACCCTGCAAGGTCACGAACAGGGAGTGCTCTCTGTTTCGTGGTGCGAGCAGGACAGCGACCTCTTGATCTCTTGCGGGAAGGATAACAGGACCGTTGTCTGGAACCCGCAGACCGGCGAGCGCTACGGAGAGTTCCCCGAGGTCACTAATTGGACCTTCCTAGCCCGTTTCAACCCGAGCAACCCCAACCTCTCAGCCACCGCTTCGTTCGACGGCAAGATCACCATACAGACACTTCAAAACACCAACCCCGCTGCCACCCAGGCAGCCGCGCAGAACAGCTTGGACGGAGAGGACTTCTTTACGAAGGCTCAGACTCAGCCTCCGGGTGCATCCTTTACCTTAACCAAGGCGCCTGTGTGGTATCAGCGCCCCATAGGCGCCTCTTTTGGATTCGGTGGCAAGGTCGTTGTATTCAAGACCAAGAAGACAGCACCTGGTCAGCCAAAGGCTTCGGAGATATCCATCTCGCACTTTTCGGTGGACTCGGAGATCGGAACTGCAACAGAAAAGTTCGAGGAGGCCATCAAGTCCGGCGATTTGAAGAGCGTCTGCCAGTCGCACCTGGAGAACGCCAAGTCGGAGGATGAGACTGCCACCTGGAAGGTTATGGAGACACTCGTCTCGGAGAACCCGCGCAAGGAGGTTGTCGAGTTTCTCGGCCTTGCGGCAGACGAAGAGGAGCCTGCTGCCTCGGAGAGCCCAGCTGAGGATGGTACCACAAAGAACGCTGGACTGGAGCCAGAAAAGGAGTCCTTCAAGAAACACAAAAAGAACAGACTATCTACTTTCTTCGCGGATGGCGGAGATGGCGATGACTTTCTTGCAGGTCTGGCTGCTACAAAGGGAGCCAAGACGGACAGCCCCTTCCATCTGCTCCGGGAAGGCAACACCGGCCTCGAGGACTCGGTCACAAAGGCCATTATGCTCGGCAACTTTGCCAAGGCGGTTGAGATCTGCATTAAGGCTGATCGGATAGCTGATGCGTTCCTGATTGCCAACTGCGGCGGCAAAGAGCTCGTCGACCAGGTGCAGACGGCGTATATTAGCGCCAAGAAGGGCAGCCCAAGCTATCTGCGTTTGCTGGGCTCGGTGATCAATGAGAATCTGTGGGATGTCGTATACAATGCCGATCTTGGGGACTGGAAGGAGACCATGGCCACCTTGTGCACCTTTGCCAAACCCGAGGAGTTTCCTGACCTCTGCGAGGCGTTGGGAGACCGCATATTTGAGACTGGTAACCGCAAGGACGCTTCTTTCTGCTTCCTGGTTGGGTCCAAGCTGGAAAAGGTTGTAGGCATCTGGATCACGGAGCTCGAGGAGGCTGAGAAGAGCGAGATTCAAGAGGCCGAGGCCGACAATACCTTTTCGGTCCACGCGCGATCTCTGCAGCAGCTCATCGAAAAGGTTACTGTCTTCCGTCACGTCACAAAGTTCGAGGACACCGAAACCAGCAAGACATCCGAGTGGAAGTTGGCCTCTCTATACGACAAGTACATTGAGTACGCGGATATTGTTGCGGCCCATGGCCAACTCTCAGTTGCCCAAAAGTACTTGGAGCTGGTGCCTGCCTCTTTCTCTGCTGCTGAGGTCGCTCGTAAGCGTCTGCAACTCGCAACCAAGAAGCCTGGCACCCAACCCGTAGCTACGAGAACGCAACAGGCGCCGGCTGCAGCTCGTGTGCCCACCAGGCAACAGCCCGTCGGCTACCAGCCTCCCCAGCAGCAGCTTTCTGCGTCGCCTTACGCGCCTGCTGGTGGAGCCGCTTACCAACCACCGCAAACCTCTTCCTACACTGCGCCCCATCAAGCGGGCGGCGCGGGGGCCTACGGCCCTGGGCCAGGAGTCGGCTACGGCCAGCCCCAGCAGCCCTACGGCGTTCCACCTCCACGTAACACGACACCATCCGTGCCGCTGGCATCCAGGACTGTTGACGCTGGCAGCTGGAACGATGTGCCAATGGTCACCAAGGCTCCTCCTCGCCGATCCACTCCCAGCGTCGTCCCTGTTCAGTCTCCGTTCTCGAACCAGCCGACGCCATTGGCCGCCCCGCCCCAAAGCCCATACCTTGGACATAGAGGCACCGCGACGCCTCCCCCGCCGCCGCCGAAGGCTGGCCAGGGCCCGCCGCGTTTGGCCTCGCCACTCACCAGCCCTCCTCAGGGATTCCAGGGAGCATTTGGCGGCGCCATGCCTTCAAGGCCAACCTCTTCGGCTTCAAACTCGTACGCGCCACCCCCTCCTGCCCCAGGACAGCAGCCCTTGGGCATGAGCGCACCACCTCCCCGCACGGCATCGCCATATAGCGCTGCTCCTTCGGCCGCGCCACCCACCAATAGGTATGCGCCCTCTCCGGCAATGCAGCAGCAACAGCATCAGGCTGGTGCTGGCCCCGCGGGCTCGATGGCTCCTCCGCCAGCCATGAGCCGCCCGCCTGCAGCGAACCCCTATGCGCCCGCCCCCCAGCAGGCGCCTGCTCCCGGAGCACAGGGACAGTACGCCGCTTCGCCGTATGGTGGCCCACCACAAGTCGGGCAAGCACCCATGGCGCCACCTCCGAGCGGCGGCCCACCGCCGGGTGGACCAAGGGGCATGAGTACGCCCACGCCGCCACCACCGCGCGCGGCAGCTGCACCACCAACCAAGGCCAAGTATCCGCCTGGAGACAGGTCGCACATCCCGCCGTCGGCGCAGCATCTAGTTGAGGTGCTGAGCAGGGACATGGAACGTGTGGCGGCCAAGGCACCGGCATCGTTTGCACCGCACGTCAAGGATACTCAGAAGCGCTTGAACTACCTCTTTGACCACCTCAACAATGAAGAGCTTGTCAAGCCCGAGACGATCGTGCAGCTGAGCACGCTAGCGCAGGCGATTGAGGCCAAGGACTATGCTACAGCGCAGCAGCTGCAGATCAAGATACAGACGGAGAAGACTGAGGAGTGCGGACAGTGGATTGTGAGTCTTGACTTCCGGTCACGTTTGGTGGTGGAGGTTTGACTTTGATTATGCTAACATGATGCGTGCTGTCAGGTTGGTGTTAAGAGGCTTATCAGCATGAGCAAGGCTACACCCTAGTTTCCAGGAGAGCTCTTGTCCTGTGGTTTTTGGTGACTTGGTGTGGCGCGGAAACAAGGTGTTGGGAAGTATAGAAAAACAGAAACGTAGAAGGTGATCCAGAGAACACAAGATGTTTCATTAGATGAGAAGATGGCTCTTTGGGGTGCGCCTCGCCCAGTCTTATTGGCATGTCTTGCTGGAGTCTTAGTCCCAGGATCGGGTGAAGCGTCGGTTATACTAGGTTTAGGCTCGGGAGTACCTTGAGCGGATCTGATGAAAAGCGAGGGAATATATTTTTGTCCATTTTGTCTTGTTCTCATTCCTGGTCATATGCCCGTGTGTGTGTGTGTGTGTCACTCTTTTTGGCTACAGTGAAACACAGCTTCTCCCGACGGCCCCCGCTAGAGACTACCAGGCGTTCTGGGCAGCACCACTTCTAAGGATTAGATAGATGGAGACCACGCCGGGCCCCGACGTCACTTCACGTCCTTTGTCAACCCCCCGCGTTGAACCGCTCGGCTTTTTTTTATGACGGATGCTCGCATTCCCACCGTTCAACGACTAAACTGCCTCGGATCTGTTTAAAATTCTTGACAATTCGGTTTTCTTTACTGGACCAATTTAGTTTTTATTACAATCAGGCCAGTCTTGACAGACTCAAGAACCTTTCCGAGCTGAACGACAGCACATAAAACAATACCTACAAACCCTCGCCCAGTCAGTGGCTAGGAGAGAAGCAAACGCCAAGAAAACGGGGTTGACCACCGCGTAAAGCACGAAAGATCAAACAACATAATGGCGTCTCGTCAGCTCCAACAAGAGGCCGCAGCCTCGGCCCCGCCCTCGTCGCGGACGCAGATCGAGACCACTGAGACACCGTCGCAGCCCGCCGCAACCGCCGCCCAGGATCGTCCACCACAGGCCATCCTCCGCCTGCGAGGCGTGCGGGCATCTGCGGGCCCCTCAGTGCGTTGGGCCGAGGGCGTGGTGGACAACGAGGGGCTGGGCCGCAAGTCGTCTAAGGGTATGCGCTTTTTTTCTTCTCCTGTTCCACCTTTCGCTAGATGTGCAAACCGTTGTGGATGGTTGGGCTGCGACTAACCAATGTCTTTCAAACGATTAGTCTGTTGCATCTATCACCCCTCCAAGGGCGTCGACGAATCCTCGGACGAGTCCTCCTCAGACGACTCGGGCACCGACAGCGACGACTCGACCCGCGGCAAGCGGAACAACAACCGCAGGGGGGACGGAGATGGCAAGAAACATGAAGGCGACTGCAGCAGCCACCGACACGAAGGCCGTGGCAAGGGGAAGAACAAGTCGAAGCGTGCGCCCAGCCCGAATGCGTACGAGAAGGTCCCGAAGGTTAAGCAGCGAACTGCAAATTCCGGTGAAAGCGGCGGCGGTGCTGCCGGCATGTCGGGGGCTTAATACCGTCTCCATGCATTATCCGGTACCGGAACCTTCA
>JARHUK010000468.1:0-23530 GCA_031001725.1 Pseudopyricularia javanii
TCGCCTGCCCCTTCGCCTAACCGCGGCCCGCCGCTTCTCGGCCTCGGCACCCATCCTCTCCCAGTCCAACACGCGCGGCGTCGTCGTCCAGGCCATTAGCAGCGTCGCCTCCCAGCGGGAGGTCCAGCAGTACCTCTCCCTGTTCACTTCGGTCGAGTCGCAAAAGTTCGCCGTCATCAAGGTCGGCGGCGCCATTCTGACCGACTACGTCGACGAGCTCTGCCAGTCCCTCGCCTTCCTGTACGAGGTCGGCCTCTTCCCCGTCATCGTGCACGGCGCCGGCCCGCAGCTCAACAAGCTCCTCGAGGACGCCGGCGTCGAGCCCCAGTTCGAGGAAGGCATCCGCGTGACCGACGCCAAGACGCTTGCCATCGCCCGCCAGCTCTTCCTCGAGGAGAACCTCAACTTCACTAAGAAGCTCGAGGACTATGGCGTCAATGTGCGTCCCGCCACCGCGGGCGTCTTTTACGCCGACTACCTAAACAAGGACAAGTGGGGATATGTCGGCAAGATCACAAAGGTCAACACGGACATCATCGAGGGGGCCATCAACCGCGGCTGCCTGCCCGTGCTGACCTCGCTCGCGTGGACCACCGACGGCCAGCTGCTCAACGTCAATGCCGACGTCGCCGCCGCCGAGCTCGCCAGGGCCCTCGAGCCGCTCAAGGTCGTCTACCTCTCCGAGAAGGGCGGCCTCTTTGACGGCGACGGCAGCAAGATCTCGACCATCAACCTCGATGAGGAGTTTGACTGGTACATGGGACAGGAGTGGTGCAAGTACGGCACCCGGCTCAAGATCAAGGAGACCAAGCAGCTCCTCGACACGCTGCCCCGCACGAGCAGCGTCGCTATCATCCACCCGCGCGATCTCCAAAAGGAGCTCTTCACTGACTCGGGTGCGGGCACGCTCATCAGGCGGGGCGGCAAGTTCCTGACCGCCACCAAGGTCTCCGAGTTTGGCGACCTCGACAAGGTCAAGGCCGCGTTCCTGCGCGACCACACCGACGACCCCGACGCCAAGACCCAGATGGAGAACTACTTTGACTTTCTGAACAAGGGCGTCGACTTCAAGGCCTACTACGACGAGCACGTCAGGGTCTTTGCCGTCGTGCTGCCGCCGAAGCAGGACGACGGCCTAGCCAAGCTCGCGACCCTGACCATGACCTCGAGCGGTTGGCTCAGTGGTGTGGCCGACACCATCTTTGCCGCCATCAAGAAGGACCACAAGAAGCTCATCTGGGTCGTCGACGACAACGACGAGAACATTTCGTGGTTCCAGGAAAAGGCCGACGGTGCCGTGAACCAGAACGGCAAGGTCTTTTTCTTCTACGGGGTCCAGGACATGAACGAGATCGTACCGGCCATGAACCAGTTCTTCAAAGAGGGCAACGCCACCCTGTACAGCGAGGGAGACATGGCTAAGGTCGAGCGGCTGAGCTCTGGCGTGAGCACCGCCGGAGCCACCAAGGGCTCGTTCCGCCGTCCGGCCGCTCGTGCGGGTCAGCAGGTCAGGTCCTACCACACCACCCGCCGCTACGCAACCACTACAAACCCCAACCCTCCCCTCGGTAAGAAGAACGCCTCCAACACCAGGCAGGCCAAGGTCGCCCTGATCGGTGCGCGCGGCTACACTGGCCAGGCCCTCATCAGCCTCCTCAACTCGCACCCCCACCTGGAGCTCAAGCACGTTAGCTCCCGCGAGCTGGCGGGCAAGAAGCTCGAGGGCTACAACAAGAGCGACATCATCTACGAGAACCTCAGCCCCGAGGACATGACGGCCATGGAGGAGAGCGGCGAGATTGACTGCTGGGTCATGGCGCTGCCCAATGGCGTCTGCGGGCCGTACGTCGACGCCATCTACCAGGGCCGCCGCGGCCGCTCCGACGCCCTCAACAGCGTCATCGTCGACCTGTCTGCCGACTACCGCTTCGACGACGGCTGGACCTACGGCCTCCCCGAGCTCGTCTCGCGCGACGCCATCTCGCAGGCCAAGCGCATCGCGAACCCCGGCTGCTACGCCACGGGAGCGCAGCTCGCCATCGCGCCGCTCCTCGAGCACCTCGGCGGCCAGCCGTGGATCTCGGGCGTCTCGGGCTACTCGGGCGCGGGCACCAAGCCGTCGCCCAAGAACGACACGACCTTCCTCGCCAACAACATGCTCCCCTACAGCCTGACGGACCACATGCATGAGCGCGAGATCAGCAGGCAGCTGGGCGTCGAGGTTGCCTTTGTGCCGCACGTCGCGCCGTGGTTCTCGGGCATCCAGCTCACTATCGGAATCCCGCTCAAGCAGACCATGAACAGCCGCGACATTAGGCACATCTACCAGGACCGCTACGCGGGCGAGAGGCTGGTCAAGATCATTGGTGACGCCCCCTACGTCAAGGACATTGCCAACAAGCACGGCGTCGAGATTGGCGGTTTCCAGGTGCACTCGTCGGGCAAGAGGGTCGTGGTGTGCGCGACCATCGACAACCTGCTCAAGGGAGCTGCCACGCAGTGTTTGCGTAAGTGACCCCGAACCGTGGCGTGGACGTTGCTAACTTTTTACAGAAAACATGAACCTGGCCCTCGGTTACGCCGAGTACGACGGCATCCCCGTCATGTAGTGTAGGTTTGCATTCAGGAGTTTTTGTTTTGGCGGACTAAAAGGATCTGCATTGCTTTGCACTAGTTGCAATATATTCTGCGTTACGTTTAGCCTCATGCCCCGCTTTCATGCATGACAAATCGATCGATCGGTCCACTTTGGTGGGATAAAAAGTGTGGGCATCATCAGAGTTGACTTTTGTACAAATAGCTGAAACGCCACTTGTCAGTCGTCGTAGACTGCAAGTTCCTCGTAGATGTAATCGTAACAATGGACAGCCTCACCCCCCGCGTGGCTGGCATCATCCGTGATGCCGACGACATCCCCTTCCGCGCTCGTACCGGCCACGTGCACCGCACCTGGGCCCGGACCTTCAGCTCCCTCCCCGAGCTGTACCTGCAGCCCGAGAGCGAGGCCGAGATAGAAAAGATCGTCAACCTGGCCCGCCGCTGTCGCCGCCGCGTCACCGTCGTCGGCTGCGGTCACTCACCCTCGGATCTCACCTGCACTTCGGGCTGGCTCGTCAACCTGGACAACTACAAGCGGGTCCTGCACGTGGACCGCCAGACCGGCGTGGTGCGCATGCAGAGCGGCATCCGGCTGTACGCGCTCGCCGAGGAGCTGGAGCGCGTCGGGCTCGCCATGCCCAGCCTGGGCAGCATCAACGAGCAGAGCATCGCCGGCGTGATATCGACGGGCACGCACGGGAGCAGCCTCCGTCACGGCCTCCTGTCCGACGACGTGGTGGGGCTGAGGGTGACGCTGGGCGACGGGACGACCAGGCACTGCAGCGCGACCGAGGACCCGGACCTTTTCCGCGCAGCGCTGCTCTCGCTCGGCGCCCTGGGCATCATCACCGAGGTCAGCTTCAGGGCCGTCCCCAGGTTCAGCCTGTCGTGGTACCAGACCATCGACAGCGAGGCCAAGATGCTCGCGGACTGGGGCAAGACGCTGTGGACGCAGGACCACTTTGTGCGTGTCTGGTGGTTCCCTTATATGCGCAAGGCCGTTATCTGGCGGGCCTCGGAACCGGAGCTGCCGGCCTGCGGGCAGGACTATACCGAACCGGAACCACCGAGGTCCGACCCGCCCGCCAGCTGGTACGGCGGCAACATGGGCTACTACGTCTACCACAACCTCCTCGCGCTGGCACAGGTGGTGCCGCGGATACTGCCGTGGGTCGAGTGGTTCGTGTTCGGGATGCAGTACGGCTTCAAGAACGGGACGACGGTGCACGGGCTGCAGCCGAGCAGGGAGGCCCTCCTGATGGACTGTCTGTACTCGCAGTTTGTCAACGAGTGGGCCATCCCGCTTTCTAAGGGACCCGAGGCACTCAAGAGGCTGGGCGCGTGGCTGAACAGGCTTCAGCCGGGTGACGAAGATTACGTCGACCACGGCATCCCCTTCTCGGCCGAGGGGCTTTGGGTGCACTCCCCTGTGGAGGTGCGGGTGGCGGACACGTCCGGGGACAGGGCAGGATGCAGGCCATGGCTGGACCCGACGGTCGAGGACGAGCCGACGCTATACCTGAATGCGACGCTCTACCGACCTTACCTCCGGGATCCACCGTCGTTCCGGCGGTACTACGAGGCGTTTGAGTGGTTGATGACCGACATGGGCGGGAGGCCGCACTGGGCCAAGAACTTTAGCTGTCCGAACATCGAGGAGATGTATGGGGAGGACCTGCGGCGGTGGAGGGAGGTGCGCGACCGGGCGGACCCCGAGGGCATGTTTGTGGGGCCGTGGCACCGGCGGCTGGTGCTTGAGGGGGGGAGGCTGCCGCTGGAGGAGGCCGAGATTGAGAGGCAAACGGCGGGGCGGGACGGCATGCGAGTGACTGGAGATTGTGGGAGTAGCTGGGAGGCGTGATGCGTCTAGTTGCAGAGGAGTCAGTTGGAGTTGGATCACGTTGAATGTCTGGCAGGTACGTTCGGTGAGGCCAGTCACGTGGAATAAATCACTTTAGATGCAGTCCTGGCAGCTGGTTGATAGGAGGGCGGTCACGTGGAAGTAGAGAATCCTGTTGGCAGTGCTTGATGAATCACAAATGTCAGTTCTGCCCACCAGGCATCTTCACTGATCTCGCTTCAGCATCCTGCCAGGCGACCCTCTTCTAGGCTTCAGGATCGTCATTTGGTTCCGATCAAGTACCTTGACGTTCAAAGTCCCAGGCCTCGAGGCCAAGTCAACTCACTTCGCCCTCACCTTGCCCACTCACCTCAGCATGTTTTACAGCCACGAGAGTAAGCACCCTCCCGCCCTTGTCGTTGATCCCGCTGACAATCTCAGTCTTGACAAGCCAAAAGCATGGCGTCGCAACAGTGTGGTAAGTGCAACGCTCGCACCTGCCCGTCCGCCGCTAACTTCCCAGGGTGCTTGCCACGCTCGGCGAGAGCTACGCGAACCGCAAGGTGTCTCGGAAGACCATCCAGGAAGTCGACGTTCCCAAGGCGTGCGTCACCATTGATAAACCCCCCGGTGCTCCGATCGCCCTGCGACTTCAGGCGAGCCTGCTCTACGGCGTCTCGAAAGTCTACTCGCAGCAATGCAACTACGTCTTGGTAGACACAGAAAAGGTCTACGTCAACATGCGAGGCCTGTTGCGGGTGACGGGCACAACATTGGATCCGCAGGCTGGCAAGACAAAGTGAGTTAGTTTACCGTCCGCCGCAACGTGCAAAGCTGACTATTTCAGTAAAAAACAGCTCATGATCCAGGACGACCCCGAGTTCCACATCAGCAACTTTGACCTTCCCGAGCTTGACCTCGAGTCGGCTAGTTTGATGCCAGCCGAGTCTCAAACCAACCGCTACTCTCAGCTCTCGCCCTTCCCTTCGCAGCGGTCGCCTGGCAACTTGAGCATAAACCTCAGCGCGGGCTCGTTTGGAAGCCAGTTCGCAGACCCCTTTGGAGACAGCTCTGTGCAGAAGCCGCAGTCGGACGGCCTTCCCGTACAAGTTGATCCTGGATTCTTCATCGGCGAGGATGGAGTCATCGTCGAATATGATCCGGACCTACCCGTCCAGGTCCACCATTCGGATGACTTTATCATGGCCAATGAGATCCCCGCCGAACCCCCCCTCGAGGATGCAGTACCGGATGCAGAAGCCCTACCAGTCCGAAACACACCGGAGCCAATGGTCGCTACAGCACGGTTGCGCATCCGCAAGCCCATCGCCCCGGACGCTTCAACAGAGGTCAGCAGAACCGAGCTTCGCGACTGGAACGAGAACTACTTGCAGCGAATGGAGGATGAGCACAATCGTCTTCGCAGACGTCGGGAACAGACGACCAAGACTCAGGCAGCTCAGAACGCCTACGAAATTATGTTCGGCCGCGGCATTGGCGGAGTCGGCCAGGACTTGGGCCTCGCGGGTCTCCACGAACTGGCCGAGCATTTTGCCGGCGACGGCCTCCAGATGACCCTCTTCGGCCGCATCATTGAGCAAGACCCTGAAAGGCGCAGGTCGGCGTCCGAGGCTTTTGGAGATGAGCCCGATGATCGACGCGTCCGCCCCCGATCCGACGACGGAGAAGAGGCCCGGCAGCGGCTCTCTGACGGACTGTTTGACGCCATAGACTTTGATCCCCCCGAGGTTGGCCGTGACATGGACCATCCGCTGTCAGACCAGCATCCGCCCTGGCACCGCCACTCGGTGATGCACGGGTCGTCGGTCAGGGGAAGCAGCGTGCGAGCCGGAAGCCAGCCTCGTCAGGTCCCGGACAGCCCGCTGCACAACCGTGGCAGCTTTCAAGACATTGAACGATTCAGTGACGATTTTGGTGACAGCAACCAGGACTTCCACTTGGTAACATCCCACAGCACAGAGGGCCAGGATTTCCTGTCCTTTATGCAGACTAAGGCGCGCGAGATGGGAACGCCGCGCAGCACGGGTGACGAGCTCTGGGTCGACTTTGCCGGCGTCTTCCCGCCTAGCTCGGTGAAAAGCTTGGACGCGGCGTCGGCCTTTTACCAGCTGCTCTGCCTGTGCACCAACCGTAGAGTCAAGGTCGACCAGGAGGGCAGGGACGTGCACGACATCTTTCCATTTGGCAAAATCGAGGTCGGTATTAGCATGGAGGCTGGCATGCCGTAATGACTTAAAGAACATATCGGACGGAGTTGAGTTGCACCTTAGGATATCGCTTGCAATATGGGAGATTTGGGATTCGAATTCGTTGGGTCGGGATATCGTTGCAATATGGGCCACATTCAAAATTCGCGGCTGGGGCCACTTATCATAGCTTCTAACATAATTTGCTGCATCGTTATCGTCATCATCATCTACGTTTCATCGTCGTCTCCCATTCCCTCACGGTCCGCAAACTTCATATAACTGTCGTCAACCTCTCCCATCACAGCCTTCCAAGCCTCAAAGACGGGGTCCAGGCTCTCGTCACTAAAGGTGAGCGCGAGAGGCGGCCCCGGCAATGTGATAACTTGCCCGTCGATTCGAATGGACGAGGCACCCCGGCTCTGCTCGTAGGACAGCGACCAGAGACAGCGAGCTGGAACCCCTGCGGCTGCGAGGATAGGCTCGATGCTTTCCTTGAGCATCTCTTGTGAACCTGCAGTCGACTGCGTGCTGAGATACAAGACACCTGGGCAGGTTAGCAGCCATCCAAAGAATGAACAACAGGGAATAACGGTAGGAATGAGCAATCAGTTTGTCAGAGGACGTTATCGTCAAAGCAATGCTCCGATAATGTAGATAAGTATTCGTATGGTTTGATCATCATATGCTCGGGGTGACAGATTAAATGCAACTTACTTTGACCAGAGGGGCATTCGCCCGTGTCACTGGAGTGCACAAGCGCATAGAGCGGGTATTCCTGAGACGCGCCAAGGGTTCCTGGAGGACAGGCAAGGACGGCAACGCCAGGCGTTGGTGCCCCCTCGACGACCGTCTCAAACAGCGAGGTCAGTGGCGAGTCGATGACTGCAACCAGTCGACTTGAGCACTCCTTATCAGTCTGGCCCGAGTCTTCCTGGCCTCGCACGACAAGTTTGGTTCGAACGACCGTTCCATTAGACAACTCGACGTCGACTACGTCTGCAGTTTTCACCCCCCTGATGCCTGTCCCGAGCATGTAGACGCCGCCGCCGACCGCGCCCGACCTGCAGGCGACCTGAGCAATCTCGCTGGCACCGCCCCACTTGGGGTAGACGGCAGCGAAACCCGGGCCGAAAACGCCCATGGACGTGAGGTGACGATGGATGGCGGCCAGGCCGTCCCTGGTGCTGATGGCGTTGCCGTCCGGCGCGAGGGTCAGAGTGACGACGTACGCCCGGAGATCCTGATCGAGTTTGAATTTGGCCTCCAGGAACGCAGCCAGCGGTGTGTCGGCCTCGGACTGCCACAGCTCGGTCTGGGGCGCCGATTCATAGTCCAGGACGAACTTGAGGAACTTCATGAGCGACCGCTTGGCGCGAGCGGGGATCGAGCCGTCCGAGAAGACGTCCTCGCGGGTGGAGGGGATGCGGGTCATCTTCAGGCCCTCTGCCGATGGGGAGAGGACATAGAAGGAGCCCACCGCCAGGAACTCGAGCTGTCTGAAGGCGCGTGACGACACCAGCTGCTCGACGAGGCGGGAGCGAGCATGGATGATGTGTGGTGCGAGGGCTAGGGAGTAGGCGCGTGGGGAGAGCCCGCCGACGGTCGCGACTCTTGCAAACGCGAATGGCTGGTCCCCACTGGGGGCTTGCGCATGCTTCTCGACCCATGCCTCGGCCTCCTCGAGGCTCAAGGCCGCTTCGGAGCCGCCGTAAAAGTCATTGGGGTCGACGTGAAGAACCTTCTTGTCAGATCGTGACAACGCACTTGGCGGCTGGGTTAGTTAGAAGGAGAACAGCCAGTGGGAGCGGACGGCTTACAGGGCAAGAAGAGACTGCTGTAGCCCTGTGCCACAAATGACCACGTCCCAGAGCGTGTCTTGAAGGGAGTCCATGTTGTTGTTGAAGAAGAGGGAATTGAGATGTCGCGGTCGAGATTTTTTAGCGTCATGGAGGTGGGGCTGCGGGGCGGAGAATCGTGGTTCCGGTACATCGATAAAAAATCGCAGGCGCGTTTCTGCAAAATTCTTTTCCTCGTCTACAACCCACCGCCCGGCTTGTTACGGAGTGCTTCATATGACGGCGCTTTAGCAAGGAGCCCTTTCAGTAGGATGCTCTTCCGGGTGGGAGATTGAGATGTCCTCCTGTATCTTCTGCTCTTTAATCATAACCTGTGGGGGTGGCTCGAAAGGTCGACACATTATACAAAGTGACAAATGTTAATTCGTGATTCCCCAAAACCTCATCGCCGTCCTGGCCACCGCGTCCCCCTCGCTCATCGCAACCTCGTGACCAGCCTCCAGCACCACAGTCTCGAATCCCTCCCCCAGTGCCTCCGCCATGTCCTCGACCAACTCCTCCCTCACAATTACCGGGTCGCTCCGGCCCAGCACAAGCAGCACTTTGCCGCCCGCAAGCCCCGGGGGCGGCTGCGGTCCCCTCCGGTCGCCCAGCAGCATCCCCAGCCGCCGCCAGTACCCCCACTCCTCGTAGATGGGCGCGTGCCTTATCGTGCTCATAAAAGCCGGCACGAAGCCCGCGTGGTGCCGCAGCTGCCAGGCCATGACCGACGCGACGGTCGCCCCGGTGGGCAGGACGGCGCTATCGAAGGAGTCGCCGCCGCTCGCGTCGCTGTTCCCCGGGAGCCTCGTCTCGGCAACCTCGACCGTCCCCGCCGCCTTCGCCCGCGGCGCTAGCCTCGCCCCGACGAGCCACCGCAGCAGCCACTCGGGCAGCCACCCGGACGAGTAGAGCACCCGGCTACGCCAGCCGATATGGCTCCTGCGGATAAGCCCGCTGCCCGCGACCATGGTCAAGGAGCGCAGCATGCGCGGGAAGTAGGTGGCAAAGGCTGCTGCGACGCCCCCACCGAGCGAGTAGCCAACCAGGTGGAAGCCCTCGTCGCCCGTCCAGGGGATGGCGG
This sequence comes from Pseudopyricularia javanii, assembly GCA_031001725.1. Lineage (NCBI taxonomy): Eukaryota > Fungi > Ascomycota > Sordariomycetes > Magnaporthales > Pyriculariaceae > Pseudopyricularia > Pseudopyricularia javanii. The sequence continues at coordinate 9,568 of JARHUK010000468.1, forward strand.
ACGAGGCCAGGACGAGCAGGATCTGTGAGGTATAGAGACGCATGTCGTAGGGCAGGTCAGACGGGGCGTCCGAGTAGCCGCGGCCGAAGAGGTCTAGTTACATCAGCGCTGAACGGAAGCAGGTAAACGGACAACGGACCACGTACCAAACAGCATCACCCGACACCCCGCCTCGGCCATCTCAGCCGCCATGCTCCCGAGGGCAACACATGGCGTCCCGATTCCGTGCAGGAACAGCGCACGCTCGCCGTCCTCGGGCCCCCACTCGAAGACGCGCACGCTGCCGTATGGTGTCATCACGTCCCTGCCGCCCGGGAGTGCGTCCGGCGGGTAAGGCAGCGCAGCTGCCTCCTCGGGCGAGAGGCGGGAAAGGAGCGTCTTGGAAGGTCCGTCTACGTAGGGCTGCCGGGAAGTCAGCAGCCCAGCAACGGCCACTGCGGCCAGGGTGAGAAAGGCCTTTTCCAGGCCGTTGTTGAGTGTCATGTCGAGTGGGGCTACCCCGCGCAGTGGTGCGGTCGTAGTAGTAGAACAGGTTCAAGTTGATTGCTATCGCAGAGTAATTGTCCAACGATCCATCGCTCGATTTCATAGGCCCGATATCAATCCTCCGTATCAACTCCATCCCACATAACAATCACCTATTGGCAGATGCAAGTAAATACGCAGCGAGACCGTCCCTCACCACATGTTTCTCTCGGAGATGACGCTGTGCATTCGAGTCTTCACGTCCCCCTACCACAGGACCGCCTCCGTCCCCCCCATCGTCGAGCTGCCGCTTAGTCTGCAACATGGCCATTGTCTGGGGCGAGCTAAAGCCGATGGCCTTGGGGCGCATTAGCCGCAGCGGGGGTCGGGGGAGGCGACGTGGGTGTGCCGGCAACTCGGTCTTGAGCAAGGCCAGTGTTCTGCTGGGATAAGAAATGCCGGAATTGATCCATCAGTTGAGGATTTTCCATCAGCATAGCATTGACGTCTGCGAAGGTGTTGGTCTGTTGATCGGTTGTTAGTCTTGGAATCTGCAGGGAAGTGGGCTACCAACCAGGGCTGGCTCAGTCTTCACATGCGAGTCTGATACGCCGTCCAACGAAGCAGCCAACAACGCGACGGCCGTATTGCCAGATATCAGACCTGCCGGCGTTTTTGCCGCGAGGGAGTCCTGAACAAGGTCAGCTTGGTCATAAGCAGTGGCCAGGCGTCTTACCGGAATGCCCGGGCCCATGGCCCGATCGGCCCAGCATTGGCCGAGGTCCATGACAGTGTCACAGCCGCGAATGAGGCCCAGCTGCAGCTCGGCCATCCTCGTGATGAACTCCTTCACCCTAGCCATGGCTTCCGTGCCAGCAACCAAGGCCTCCGTGTACGTGCCCATCTCATACACCTTGGCACTCACGGCAGCCGCCAGATACTGGAGCGGCCGCCAGTAGAGGTGGTCGCGAAGGTTGTTTCGCTGGATACCCACAGGCAGCGGGTTCTTGGGCCAGATGCCCGTGAGCTGGCCAAATATCTCGGATCGAAGTTGGCTAAGACGGCTGTTGGCGGCATCAATCTCCTGCTGTATGGCCCAGTTCCAATTGCGGCAGCTCTCGTCCTGGGGCTGGGACAGACCAAGGTAAAGCAGGGCTGCGTCTGCCACAAAGTTCATGGAACAGCGCCACTCGATCAGGGTGAACGTGGCACGAAGCCGCTCTTCGGGTGGGTCGAGAGACTGCAGCAGCGTGAGCAGAGCGCTCTGAGCCTCCTTGTTGCCGGGCTGGTTCCAATCGCCCGGGTAGCTTCGAAGCTCCTGTTGGGCAAGGAACTTGATGTGGTGAAACTGCGACTGCTTGGTTCCACCAAACGCTCCCTTGAGAAAGGCGTAGCCCTCGTCGGCTGTCTGCGTCTTCAGGTCCATCCACCTGTGCTCCTAGTCAGCAAGCGAGAGCGGTCCTGTTCGGCCAACGAGTGCCTGCCATTCGTCAGTTTCGGGGGAAAAGGAAAAGCCGTGGTTGTTAGGTTGTGCCTCCGAGGTCTGATTAACTAGGCACTCGTGGATTGCATTGTAGAACCTGGCGAAAATGTCTCCGCCTGGTCGGTTTGCTGCGTCAATGACTGAGCCATCAAAATCGCTTGCGCCGACCATAGCTTTGATAATGGCCTCAGTAAAGGCTCCACCACAGGCTTTGGCCAGCATGGTCTCCTTGACCTCGTCCAAGACCTGGTTCTCGTTAGATTCCATCAAAGGGTGCATCACCCAGCCGGTTGAGAAAAGCGACGGCGTGATGAGAATGATCGGAACATGGTACTTAGAGAGCTCGTCAAGCCAGGAACTCTTTCTGAGGTAGCTCTCGCTCTCCGCCAGATCCAGACAAATGTTGATCTCGGGAGTCATTTCACCCGAGACGGCGATGATCAGGCATCCATCGTGGCTGTATTTGTTAGCACGGCTTTGGCTCGCCAGAGTACAGGTACTCACGACTGGGCAGACTCTGCCTGCTTGTGGAGCTCGTCCACAAAGGCCTTGAGCAGGCTGGCGACATTGGGGTCTACACGGACTCGCGACGTGATATCATGGAGCTTGGTCTGCTCAACTCCGTCGGTGCCATACGCATGGTTGTGCATTGTCATAGCGTCTTTGACGTCAAACAACGAATACCAGGCCTGATCATCCGGGCTTCCCAGGCCGTGAAGCATTATCTTCCATTTGAGGAAGTCAGCTAACAGAAAACCCATGCGGTCCGGACCAGCCCAGTCCATGGGAGTGGTCAAAAGACCGACGACATGAGGTCTTTTGATGATGTCTGGCGGTGTGTGAGCCAGGAAGCCCAGCTGCATGTCTCGAATGCTCGCCATCTTGGTTCCGGTTGTGCGTCAGTGAGATGACATCGGTCTTCTGGATTGCAACGAGCTTCGGGATGACCTCGACATAGAGTGCATGGAGTGCACAGAGCAAAGAGACGAGACTCACAGAGTGGATAATCTATAGTTACTGATGGGCATCAAGTCGCGATCTTGATCCGAAAGTGATGAAGAAGGTTAAAAGAAAAAGCGCCGCCTGCTAGTAGTAAAGATGCGGGGCTTCTGTCTGAATGCAGTTGGTCTAGTGCTGGGTGGCAACTGCCAATTGGGACTCGTTTTGTCACGGAAGGCACGGGTGGCTTAAAGGAAGACACTGGTGATTAAGGAAAGTGCAGGTTGATACCAGCAACTAGCACGTCAAAGACATCACAGTACAATCAATCTAATACAAGGCTACCAATCCAAACATATCCAAGAGCAGCCAGACATCAGGCCAGAGCCCCCATGGGATCCCACAGCGGAAGCTCGATCGGCTTCTGCTTGAGTACGTCCTTGACCTCCTTGGACAGGACCTGCACATCGACAACTGCCTGGTACACAAACTCGTCCATCCAGGAGTCCTTCATGACAAACCACCCCTTGTCGCCGGCGGCCTCGCCCCAGCTGTTCTGGACCCGCCACCGCACCGTCTTGCCCTTGTCGTCTATGTGCACCGCCGTCAGCACCATGGCGTGGGTCATGGCAGACTCGCCCGTACGCAGCCTGTCGGCCTTGGAGATGCCAAGCACCCCGACGTTGAAGCCCAGCTCGTAGTCAATGAGGTCAAGATCCATTACGCCGAGCGTCGAGTTGCTAAACTTGCCAACGTCACAGCCAAAGAAGACGGGCTGGCCGGCCTTAAGCATCGCCACGCAGGCAGACTTGAGCCTGTCCATGGCGACGTTGATGTAGGTGACGCCCCGGCCGCCGACGACGTTGCCGAGCCGGTCGACAGTCATCAGGCTCATGTAGTCGTTGCGGGGGTCGTTGACGAGCGAGACCATGTTGGCAATGGTCGAGTGCGTGACGCGGAACTCAGCGCTATAGATGTCCCGGGCAAAGTCGAGCGGCGTGGTCTGCACCTCGCAGGCCTTGCCGTTCTTGTCTGCAAAGGCCCACGTGAACTTTTCCGTAGCCGAAGGGGGCGGGCCGAGAGTGAGCGTCAGGACCAGGTAAATGTCCTTGACCATCTTGACCTTGGTGTGCGAGAGCTGCTCGGCTGTCGTCTTGGGGGAGCGCATCATCTTGCGGAGCGTCAGGGCGTACTCGCGCAGCTTGCTAAAGACTATGCTGTTGATGGTGGAAGAGGAGGAGGCGTTGAAGCTGTCGGGGTAGAGGGGCTGAGGCACCAGGCCATACTTGTTGACGAGATTCACTACCATGTCCCACTGGCCACCGTCGGACAGCGGAGACTGGAACAGGGTCTGGACGAGACGCGAGTCGAGGTCCATGTCTGCCGTGTCCAGGACCTGCTCAAGGAAGTAGTTGCTCTTCTCCAGCTTGTCCCAGAAGAACAGATAGTTCTGCGACAGCTCAAAGGCGTCGAGCCTGTACTTCTGCATGATGGCCACCCGGAATACATTGGTGGACGCAAAGAGCCAACACCTCCCGGAGCTCCTCTGGTTCGTGATCGGGCCGCCCTCGAACGGTACCTTGAGGTTAAAGACTTGGATGTCGTTTGTGAGCCGACGGTTCATCAGCAGCTCCTTAGGCTGGTATGCGGACAAGGCAGTAAGGGCGAGTCTAGCGGACGGTTAGCGTGACCCGGGCAATTGACCTTTGTACGTACCTGTTCTTGGGGTCCGCAAGAAGCGCCTCCTGCCAATCGCTCATCTGGGAGATGGGCAAGTCTTCCGCCTCCCTGGCAACATGGCCGGGCTTCTCGACGTAGACGTAGTCATCGTCGGCTTGCTGCACCTTTTCAGGCTGTTCCTTGGACTGTTCGGCACCCATTTTGTCATGCTAGGAATTGAAATGACGGACGAGGTGACGAGGAAACGAGCTGCTTATCAAGGTGCGCCCCCGCACCGCCCCATGCACGTGAACGCTATTCAATCAGGTGGTTCCTTCCAATCGCGATCCATCAACGTTTATTAACAACTATCAATCTGTCCTACTATTTTCCGAATCAAACTAAAATCCTACATAGCGTCTAGACGCTTACAGCCTGCTGCCGTGGAGAACAGCCATGTCGCAGACAAGCTCGCGGCCGTTGTCGCTGACGACAAGGGCGCGGACGCTGCCACGGCCGGACTCGAAGGCGCGCTGGAGGCGCTCCCAGAGGTTGGACTGCTCGCTAACGGGCAGGCCCTGCTTGACGTCGCCGGTCTCGGTCATGGCGACGACTGTTGAAGTTAGTCGGGATCCAATTGGTGTGGAGGATTCAATAAAAACTCACTCTGTCCGGCCTGCATGTCAAGGACGCGGTACTGCTTGAAAACAGGGCCGAGCATGGTCTGCACAACGACGCTGGGCGACGGGGTGGAGATGCTGGAGGACTCCTCGCGGAGCTCCTTGGTGAACAGGTCAACACCCAGGTAGCGGTGCTGGCCGGTGGCAGCTGAGGTCGAGATGCGGATGACCTGGCAGGGCCTGTTCTGGAGGAGCAGGATGTCGCCCATGCGGATGTGGTTGCATGGGATGGAGACGGTGGTGGCTCCGGTAGGGCGCTTGGAGACGCGGGTCTCTGAGCCACGGGACTCTGTTGTTGTCAGCACAGGTAAATGGAAATGGAACGAGGGTAGACAGGCAACTAACCGTCGTCATTGTAGTAACCCATCTTCTTGGTTTTGCGGGGGATTTCTACGGTCTCCTCGATGTGAACGTCCTGGCGGTAGACCGGACGCTTTGTACGGGGCTGTTCGACGGTGATCTTGCTGGTCTCCTGGTACTGCGACTGGCTACGGGCACGGTACTGGCGCTCGATGTTGTCAATGGCAGTGATGTTGGGGCGGTGAGTGTGGTCGATCTCGATGCGAGTGTCCTGGAAGGTGGCAGTGTGGGGTCTGAAAAAGAAAGGTTAGTTGGCGCCAAGGACAAAAAGCAATCGTGTGTTTCATACCTGGACTGAGGACGTGCGTAAATGCGCTCCTCGTGGTGGTGCTCCTCGTGGTGGTATGCGGGACGGCGGTAGTCCTCAGTGATGCGAACCTCCTCGTGGTGATGCTCGTGGTGGTGGTGCTTGTGGGGGCGGGCGGGTGCCTCGGCGTGAACAGATAAGCTCGAGTGACTTTCACGTCCGGGCTTCTGGGGGAGCTTGATCTCAACTTCCTCGTGGGTAGTGTGAGTTGTGGTGGTGGTGGCCTCGGCCGGTTTGCCTTGTTCCTCCCGGTACGAACTCGGGAAGATGCTGAAAGGAACCGGGACTCTGGCTTCAAAATCCAGGGTGACGACTTTTCAAGCAGAGTCGCCTTCCTCTCAACCTTTCAACAGAAAGGAAGACAAGAAGATTACTCTGGCTTCTTTACTGAAAAGAAGTCGGGTAACTGGAAGAGAGAAGAAACGCTTAAAGATGCGTCTTCTTCTAAGTTGTTTGAAGGAAGAGGTTTGCGGTTTTGGCTTTGTGAGATGGGGATGAAGGAAGAGGAATTCTCAGGGGGCGGCCTGGGCTGCAGGCCTGCTATTTGTGCACGCCAGACCAGGCGCGTGGCAGATGAGCGAGCAGGGGTTTTTGTTTACTCGGGTGGAGTTGTTGATGTCCCTTTCATTGGACTGCCATCCTCCATCACGCCCAACCCTGCTTTTCCGTGACCGCCGCACTGTAGTGTCCACTAGCCACCAGGGCAACCGAGGCGGTCGGTCGCCGCGTCGATGCCGTGACGGGCGTTGATGGGTGACCCAATTGGCCAGCCTCAGGGCCAATGCCGGCAGCTTCCCATGGTATCTGCAAAGTCCCTAGCTTAGTTCAAGCCATTGGCGCGACATATGCAGCCAGTCGACAGTCTCAGGCCGGCAAAGTTTCGAGCATACACGACACGACACGTCGGGTAGGACGGTGCGAGCACATCGCCAATTTCGACTTCAGCTGTGTGGGGCGAGTCAATTGCTTCTGATGTGACCCTGTCTCCACGACAACGGGCTAGATTGTTGGGGTCGAGACGTCCCGTATCCTGTCTCGAGCCTGTTTATTGATTCCCATGTGTGCCTGGTTTCTGTGCCTTGGGGCCGGCGCCGGGTTGTCCCGTCACCTCTGAAGTAGTGCATAGTGCTAGTGACTGACGTTGGCAGGTTGACGGACTGTTGACTTGTTGTGATTACTGGTCCGTGTGCAGGAGGTCGCATCGCCTAGGCTCGTAATCATCTAGCCTGAATCCCTGAGCCCGTGCAGGTTGCCGAGGTTTTATGAGATGAACTAATTTGTGGTTTTGGTGTCCTCAGGCATCTGCTGACATAATCCGCTGACTGTTCACGATGTCGTCACTTTGACACCCCGCATGCCCGCACATCTACTGAATGTTGAATGCTATGAACGACAGTAAAGATGAAGCAACGGTTTTCATCTGTCGATTGCAAGGCACGTCGTCCCACTGCACTTCCCGGCTGAAGCTAACCCCGCGCAGGCAATCTCGCAAGAGCTGCACGCCCAGCTCCCCGGGCTGCGGCTAAGCAACATATACGACCTCTCCTCGAAAATCCTCCTCCTCAAATTCGCAAAGCCTGACCAAAAGGCCCAGCTCATCATCGACTCGGGTTTTCGTTGCCACTTGACAGACTTTGCCCGGACAACTGCGGTATGTCCATGAGCAGACCAACGAGAGGCATGCGCTAGCTAATCTGTCGTAGCCGGCACCGTCGCCGTTCGTCGCCAGACTAAGAAAGTTTCTCAAGACCCGCCGTCTCACGTCCGTATCCCAGGTCGGCACCGACCGGATCATCGAGTTTCAGTTCAGCGACGGCCAGTACCGCCTGTTCTTGGAGTTCTTTGCCGGCGGCAATGTTATACTCGCCGATGGTGAACTCAAGATCCTGGCCATCCTCCGCAATGTCAAGGAGGGGGAGGGCCAGGAGCCACAACGCATCGGTCTCTCGTACTCTCTCGACAATCGCCAAAACTATGCCGGTGTTCCTGAGTTGACCAAGCAACGTCTCCGGGACGCCCTTACCAAGACTATTGAGAAGGCTGCAACAGCCGGCGTGAGAAAGCGCAAGGCTGGCGGGGACTTGAGGAGAGGCCTGGCTACTACAATTACAGAGCTCCCACCTATAGTCGTTGACCATGCCTTTCGCGCCACCAGTTTTGATGCACAGGGCAAGGCTGCCGACATTTTGGAAAATGAGGAAACGTTCGATGCGCTGTTCAATGCTCTTGAGGAGGCCCGCAAGATCCTTGACAGCATTGCGAGTTCGAACCAAGTCTCGGGCTACATAATAGCAAAATCAAGAGATGAGGGCAGTCAGGGTGAAGAAGCAGTTGTGAAGCCGTTTGCGCCCGGAGCAAGCAAAAATCTCCTGTACGAGGACTTTCAGCCGTTTCTGCCTCAGCAGTTTTCGAGCGACCCCACCAACGTAATTCTCAAGTTTGACGGCTTCAACAAGACAGTGGACGAGTTCTTTTCCTCCCTTGAGGGTCAAAAGCTCGAGTCCAGGCTCACAGAAAAAGAGGCAGCGGCCAAGAGAAAACTGGATGCCGCCCGATCAGAACACGCCAAGCGCATAGACGGGCTGGAGGAGAGTCAGATGCTCAACTTTCGCAAGGCCGCCGCCATCGAGGCCAATGTGGAAAGGGTGCAAGAGGCTATGGATGCCGTCATTGGTCTCCTCGAAAATGGCATGGACTGGGTAGACATCAACAAGCTGGTCGAGCGGGAGCAGAAGCGGGACAATCCGGTTGCCTCCATCATCAAGCTCCCCATGGACCTCGCCAACAACACGATCACGTTGCGTATCGGTGAAGAGGACGAGGGGAATGACGACGAAGGATACGAGACGGACTCGACTGTTTCCGATGACGAAGCCATTGCCCAGCCCGTCAAAGAGCTCGAGGTGGACATTAAACTCAGCCTGTCTCCGTGGAGCAACGCAGGGGAGTACTACGAGCAGAAGCGCAGCGCAGCCGAAAAGAAGGAAAAGACCATCCAGCAGTCTTCCGTTGCCCTTAAGAGCGCCACCGAAAAGATCACCCGAGAATTGCAGAAAGGTCTCAAACAAGAAAAGCCGGTGATCCAGCCCATCCGCCGTCAGATGTGGTTCGAGAAGTTCCTGTGGTTCATTTCGTCCGATGGATACCTGGTTCTGGGTGGCCGAGATGCGCAGCAGAACGAGATGATCTACCGCCGCCATCTTGGCCGCGGCGACGTCTACGTACATGCAGAACTGCAGGGCGCCCCAATCGTGGTCATCAAGAACAACCCTCGCACACCAGAGGCTCCCATACCGCCATCGACGCTGTCACAGGCCGGCCAGCTAGCTGTCTGCGGCTCGACTGCCTGGGATGGAAAGGCGGGCATGGGAGCGTACTGGGTCAACGCTGACCAGGTGTCCAAGGCCGCCCCAACTGGCGAAATCCTGCCTGCGGGCGTTTTCACGGTCAAGGGAAGGAGGAATGAGCTGCCCCCGGCTGCTCTGTTGATTGGCTTTGGTCTCATCTTCAGGATAAGCGAGGAGAGCAAGCAAAAGCACGCCAAGCAACACCGCGTATACGATGCAGTCGAAACCGCAAAGGAAACACAGCCGGACGACACAGCGGAAGGGGCCGAGAGCGGGTCGGAGTATGGGGATGACGCAAACCTGGCCAGGGCCAATCCTTTGCAGGCTGGAAATGCTGAAGACTCTGACAAGGAGGATGACATGGAAGCACCGGCGGATAACATGGAAGTACCGGCAGTTAACATGGAAGCACCGGCAGATAACATGGAAGCACCGGCAGATGAGATGGCAACTCTGCAAGTCGCAGAGAATCCCGACACCAAGGCCGAGTCCGAACCAGACCAAAGCACACACGCCGGCTCAAGGACACCTGTCATCGGCACATCGACTCCCCAAAATAAAAACCAACCGAAACGGGGCCAGCGCGGCAAGGCCAAGAAGATTGCCCAGAAATACAAGGACCAGACGGAAGAGGACCGCATCGCGGCCGAGGCCTTCCTCGGAGCCACGGCGGGCAGGCTGAAGCGAGAGGCCGAGGCCAAGGCCAAGGCTGAGGAGGCTGCGGCTCTCGAGGCGGCCAGAGAGCGACGTCGGGAGCAGCACAAGCGACAGCAGAAGGAGGCTCTTGCGCACGAGGAGGCACGCGCAAAGCAGATGCTCGCCGACGACGCGGACACGGGCGCCTACGGGTTCTCCATGCTGGAAACTTTGGTCGGTATACCATTGCCGGGCGATGAGATTCTTGAGTCCATTCCCATCTGTGCCCCGTACACGGCTATGGGGAAGATCAAGTATAAGGTCAAGCTGCAGCCCGGCATGCAGAAAAAGGGAAAGGTATGCTATCCGATATACTTGTTCGAGCTCAATGCTGACCAACGCAGGCCATCAAGGAGATTCTTGAAGGCTGGAAGCATGCCTCGGCCAAGAAAGGCGTGATCGACGAGAATGCCAACGATACAGAACGGATGTGGCCGCGTGAGATCGAACTCATCAAAGGCATGAAGCCGGAGGAGGCTATGAATAGCGTGTTTGTGAGCAAACTCAAGATTATGATGTCGGGCGGCGCGAGTGGGAAGGGAGGGAAAGGGAAGAAGAGGTGATGGTATCGTTTTGGATGTATTCTACTATGGGTTGATATTGACACCTTCGCCTAGTCTATCGGTCAAACTAACCAGCCCAGGTACTGAATATTCATCACTCCCTAATTTCTCTCCCAAATTCACTAGACTTGCTACTCAGCCTCGCTTCACCCATACATGCCTTAGCAATTGCCAGGCTCTCCCAATTTCACTTCTATTCAGTCTCGCCTCACTTCATGCCTCAAGCATAACAATTTGACATACATCCCTTCACTGCGCCCATGGATCGTGATGGTTTTTACGTGCCGGCCCTAACCGGCGAGGGCAACCTCGACGAGTGGAAGAGAAACGTAGCCAGGTGAGTATCAAGACTCACTTGATGGCTGAGCTGACATGTTTAGGGCTATGACGGCCAGACGCCTCCTCCACGTTTTTGAATACCAGTCGAGCGAGAGCGACCAAGACGAGGGCGACTCCGTATCGATCGTGACCGCCACCTCCATGGACCAGAATGTTGGCTCCGTGGACAAGGACGATGATTCCAGAGCAGAGAGCAAACCCGACAAGCACAGCATCGGTGGCCAGCGCCGCTCGAACATCAGGAGGGACAGGCTGAGGACGTACGAGAGTGACCGCGCAGAGGCCCTCCTCCTCATGTCGCAGTCCATCTCGGGGATTCTCGAGTGGCTCATCCTCCAGGGATTTGACGACCGCGAGGACGACCCAGAGCGGTACTACCGGGGAGTCATCAACGTCTTTGTCCGCCAGGCCACGCTGTCCATGGACCACACGATGGAGAAGTTGGAGAAGCTCCAGGTGGCTGACTACCCGTCCGTGGAGGACTTTCAGCGACAGCTTCTGCTTCTGCACGACCGGCACTTGAGGGCCGAAGGACCAGCACTCCGGTTAGTTCGCCTACTACATGCCTGGCTCGGCTGACAGTCTTCTAGTGAGGAACGCGAGCGTAGCGTCATTTGGTACGCCCTTTACGCGATCAAGGGCACAAGCGAGGAGATCTACGCGGACCTGGCCAGGGATGCGATGAAGAAGTCCAAGGACCCGCGGAAGCTGACCTGGCCGAGGCTGATGATGCAGCGGGCGCACATGCACGACTGCAAGCTGAGGGACGAGAAGTTCCGGTACATTTTGGACGCAGAGAACGAGTGACGAGAGGGAGTTTCAGTTTCCGTCAGTATAACTTGCTATGAAATTCTTTGGCCAAATGGCCGGCAAATAATTCAGGCATCCAGTCGCACTTATCAATCACATTACATTTCTCGTCACTTGACCGGTCCAGTTCTTGTCCAAATAACGACGTGTAATGTTTGCTCAGCACTTGGCAAAGGCTCCTAGCGTCGCGAAGAGCAGTCTACAGCAGTCACCCGAAGCGCTTCCCGACCACCAGCATGGGATTTGCGACTGGCCGGGTGCAGCCGTAGCCTGTCCAGATCCGGCGCAGAGCAATGCCGTCACATTTTAGCAATCAGATCTGCCGAGGGTATCGTCATGGAGTACAGGCGGATACGAATGATGTATTGAGGTGTCACGAAGGACTGATATAGTAGCTGATATACTATATGCGATGCATCTGGCGAATAGCGCCGTGTACCGGCAGCTGTGCAACGCCACCCACGATAATGGACTCGATACTACTAGATGGCAGCCCTCCGTACGAGGCAGACGGCAGGACGCATAGACAGCGATTGCAAGCCGTACATAGATAATCCATGGTGTCAAGCTGCAGTGAGGCGGTCAATGGGTATATCAACACCGCATTACAAAGTCTGATATTCCTAGTGGCACATCGGTGAGCATGGTGCAGCCTGCAGCCACGCATCCTTGCAGACAAGGCTTGTTTTTGGCAAACACAACGCGTCGAACGGTGGACGCGACCTGCGCGAGATGCAGACGCGACCTGCGATGCTACCGTTGGATGATTTCTTTTTCAAGTTACCGTGGAGATCCTTGCGATGGACGGCAATCGCGGTTCCAAGGACCCCAGGCCAGGACGGGATATCAACTCGTGGGAGCCCTGAGGTTTGGGGGTGCCCCCATCTGAAGTAGGCCCGGCCCCTGAACCTCGCCTTGACGGCCATGTTAAGATGCCGACCAATTCGATATCAAGCAGATCAGACAACGAGCAAACATCCAACGGTCTCTCTACAGCGTCGTAGCCAAAATATCCTTAACTGTCCAAACACCAGCGGTGAGCACGAGCAAGCAGGCAAGAAAACAAAGAAGGCAGGTGGGTTCTCCAAAGTAACTGTTACAGGCTGCAGCAAAGGGGAAACCGGAAGTGGATTCCGGTTCAAGTCCAGAAGCGTGAGGTCTTTTTTTGGGCTCCCAGGGCCAAGCAAACACTGGCACACGGACATGACACGGACCGGCCTCTTGCTCCCCGAGACCAACAGTGGCTGGCTGTACAGTAACAATGACGAGAGGTAGCGAATCATGCGAATAGGAGAAACATGGCAGAAGCAAGCAAAGCAAACAGAGCACCCCCAGGCGGTGAGATGAGGCGTTGCGATTGGATAAGCCACGCAGAGGGTGCATCGCCCTTGGGTCCGATGGCTTTCATGCACAAGAAGCAAAAGGGGGAGAAGCAGACGAGCCTGCCACCCAATGTTCTGCACAGGTTTGGCGGTCAGAGCACTGAGCTGAGGCAATTAATCATCAGCCATTGCCATTGGGGATATCGGGTACGAGATGCATCCGTCAGCCACCGACCCCAGGTGATGGAAGTAGGCGAGGCCAGCTCGATACACCCGTCGAAACAACGATCGACAGCCCCATCAATCAGCACCCCGGCCTCGGCTTAAGAGATGTGCCAATGTGGGGGCTGTTTTTCTGAAGAGAGAGAGAGAGGCTGCTTGCTGCCTCCCTGCCCTTGCAGCCGTCAAAATAGAGGCACGGATTAAGCAACTACATACATACAGTAGTAGGGCACCCAGTATGATATCCCGGCCGCTCTCCGCCATCCTCTCGGGAAAAAAACCGTTTGTTCCTGGCAACAATAAGAGACAGGGAGCTCAAGACAAGGAGTGCCTGTGAGGCCATAAGGCTGATGGGTGCGGCCGTTCGATGCCGGGCAGGGAGGTCCGGCGGGCCTCATGGCCCTGTCTGCCAGGGGCCTGGAGGACGATAGCGATCTTGGACTTGGCCGTTGAAATCTACAGTACAGTACAGTCAGTACAGTACAGCATTTGTCGTCTACAAAAATCAAGTCAAGACATATGCGTCAGTACGTTTCGCTGCCCGGTAATACATAGTCTTGGGTGCCGTATCGAGCCATGATTCATGGCAATGCTTGCATCAAGTTGACCTGGTCCGGTATTGCTTTGGTTCTGCGTGAAACAGGGGGCAAGGGGGGAGGAAGGAAAAAAAAAAACAAAAGACGAGAGGCTGGGGGGGGGGAGATGGGACCCATTTTGGGGAAACCATGCAGAGCAGGGAGCTGGATGCTACCCAAAGCTTGGGGGCAGCGC
>JARHUK010000469.1:0-10248 GCA_031001725.1 Pseudopyricularia javanii
CCTCCTGCCCCCTCCTCGATGGCGTCCGCAACTGCACATGCCCCCGGCGTGGATGACACCCGGGGACACGGCTCTGCAGCCAATGAGTCCACGCCTCTCCTGGCCACACAGCAGGGCGGGTCGAGCCAGCCCGAGCAGGAGACCCTCTTGGAAAGAATAAAATCATGGAGGCGCGACCGCCTGGTTCTTGTTGGCACCTTGCTTCTGGTTGCCGTAGCCCTAGTGTCTACTATTGTTGTCCTTGCGGGTAAGTTCAAAACCAATTTGTCTAACTAGACTTTCTCCCTCCTCCTCCTCCATCAGCAAGCATCATCACCGTCTGTTGCACTCGTTATCGTCAAGCCAAGCCGGCCGGCACATCGCTGACAATCACCCCCTCATGTCCCACAGTCAGCCAACGCGGCAAGATGAATTCGTCAACTGCCTTGTGCCTGACGCCGGCATGCATCCACGCTGCCTCCGAGTTCCTCCACAACCTGTCGCCAAAGTACCAAGAGATCGATGCCTGCACCAACTTTGACGAGATGGTCTGCGGAGGCTGGCGCCAGGTTCACACCCTGAGGAGCGATCAGGGCCTTGCCAATGCCTTGTCTCTCATGAGCGACAACGGCCAGAACCTGTTGCGCTCCATCCTCGAGAGCCCCTACCCCGATGACTCGACCCACTCGCACTTCTCCCCCCGGAATCTGGCCGTCGACCCAGCCGACCTGGACCGCGAGAACTTCAACCAGCTGCAGCGAGCCTACAACTCCTGCATGGCCATCACCGAGATCAGGGAGGTCGGCATCGAACCCATCCAGGTGGTCCTCACCGAGGTCTCGTCCACTATGAAGGATACCAAGGACCTCTCCGACACCATCCTGTACCTGGAGAAGCTCGGCATCTCTCACTTTGAGAACCTGTATGCTTCTGCCGACGACAAGGACCCCAACGTCATCGTCATCTCCGCCTCGCCACGCACTGCTCCCGGGCTGTCGTCCAAGGCCTACTACTCTGACGAGAAGGTCGTGGCCGAGTACCAAGACGCCATGCAGCAAGTGCTGAAGTCTGTCCTACCAAGTGCCACAATTGATGCAAAGACCCTTGCGGAATCTATCGTCAAGTTCGAGAAGGATATTGCTGCCATCACTCCAAGCTTGTCCGAGCTTCGTGATGTTACCAAGACGTACAACGAGATGTCGCTCAAGGACACTGCCAAGCTCGCCCCGCAACTGGGCCTCGACAAGGTGCTCAAGGCTCTGGTCCCGTCAAATTACACAATCGACCGCATGCTCACTGCGTTCCCAACTTTCTTGGGCAACGTCTCGCAAATCCTGACCGACGCCAAGAGCGATACCGTCAAAGGCTTCATCCAATGGAAGGTTATTCAGTCCCTGGCGGGCTCGGTCGACGCCCCTGAGCTCAAGCCGTGGACCCAGTTCAACAACAAGCTGGCTGGAAAAGTAAGAGAATCGTCAAGTCAACTCTTTCTACGTCTTGGAACCCACTCTAACACAATGTTTCCCCACAGGATGCCGATGCCACTCCTGAACGGTACAGGACATGTCTGGCCGCTGTCGACGATGGCTTGGGCTGGATCCTGTCCCGCTTTTACATCGAGGCTGCCTTTTCCGCAAAGGCCAAAGAACTTGGTAACCAGGTCATCCTAGATATCAAGGACGTCTTTAGCGGTAGGATCGACAGCGCCGACTGGATGGACAAGGATGCTCAGAAGGTCGCCAAGGAAAAGGTCAAGAACATCGACCAAAAGATCGGCTACCCGGAGCTGTCTCCCAACATAACGAACCCACAGGCGCTCAAGAACTACTACGCCAGCCTCAACATTAGCACCAGCTACTTCGACAACAGCATGGAGTTCCGCCGCTTCCAGATCAACGAGAGCTGGTCCCAGCTCGGAAAGCCTACCGACAGGAGCACCTGGGGAATGACTGCCTCGACGGTCAACGCCTACTACAACCCTCCGTACAATGAGATTGTGTTCCCCGCCGCCATCATGCAGTTTCCCCTCTTCGGAGAAGCACTCCCGAACTACATCAACTACGCCGGCTTCGGCGCCGTCGCCGGACACGAGCTCAGCCACGCGTTTGACAACAACGGCCGCCTGTACGACCTGAATGGGTACCTGAAGGACTGGTGGTCGAACAAGACTATCGAGGAGTTCACCAAGCGTGCCGACTGCTTCGTCCAGGAGTACAGCAACTTCACGGTCCAAGGCACCAACGGCACCATCCACGTCAACGGCCAACAGACTCTCGGTGAAAACATTGCAGACGCCGGTGGTCTCTCGGCCGCATTCTCGGCGTGGAAGTCCCGCACCAAAGACACCCCCGATCCCCACCTGCCTGGACTCGACTTCTTTACTATTGAGCAGCTTTTCTACGTTGCCTTTGGTAATGTCTGGTAAGTGGCCCATCGACCAAGCGAGCATTTTTTATTGCACCTCCGATGACTGACTTTTTTTTCGTTCGTTTATGTCCAGGTGCTCCAAGTACACACCCCAGGCCCTCACGCAACGTGTTATTGGTGACGAGCACTCTCCAAACATGTGGCGTATCATGGGGACGGCCATGATGAACTCGCGCGGCTTCAAGGAGGCATACAACTGCCCTGTCAAGGAGCCGACCTGTGAGATCTGGTGAGATGGGTACTCACGGCTAACTTCAAGCCAGGAGTGGAACAGTCACAGCTTGGCCGTTTGTCTTGGTCATAGTCACGCCCCGGCCAGTGGAAACCTGACCAAAGCCATTCATTCATTATCATATAATAATAAACATTAGCTAGGAAACCAAGCATTTTGGATACTCACGAAGACTGAGGCTTGTGTGATGCTGTTAAAATCAGCGATGTAAAACGCAAAAACTATCATGGTCAAACTTGGATCAGGGATGAAGGTATTTGAAGATATATGGCATTTTATTCATTCTGGATGTTTTTAAAGATGGTCCATTTCGAGGTACCAGTCTGCAAATATAAAATAAAGCAATACCAAACTCCTCACGTAGATGCAATGTTTGACGTGATCCCAGCTGTGCTTTAAAAAAAAAGTCACACACACACAGACATATAGATTTTGGTTCCCCACCGGCACGTTTTCTGGCCAGCCGTGGTTTTAGCAATGTCGCCCTGCAGACGGTTGTCAACAAGACGCCCCAAGAACACACACTCACAACTCTTGATCGCTTCAATACACGCTCCCGCGCAGACTCTTATCCTCCTTCTCCGCCTGCGACAATGTCTTCCTCAGCGGGCTGCCACCCTCGGCCTCGGCGTCGGCCTCGTCGCCGTCCCAGTCCTGGGCGGGCTTGTTGTGCTCGGCGTCCGAGTTATCGTGCTCCTGCTTCTCATTGGCGTCCATGTCGCTGTGGTCGTGGTCGTGTTGGTTGTGGTCGCAATGCGGCGCGTCCCCGAGCCTGTTCGCATACGCGCCGTGGCCCATGTCGCTATCGTCGGCGCTTTGAATTTTGTTGCCGCCGCTAGTGCTTTTGGTGGTGGCGGCGGCGGCGGCGGCGCTGCTGCTGCTCCCACTGCTGGGCGTCGTGCCGGATGCGGCGTTCTGGGTCGTTTGTCGGCTCGTCTCCGCCTCGTCAGCAGCACCGTCCACGCCGGATGATCTGACGGCCGGCGTCCGATCGTCTACAGTGGCCGTGTTGTGCAGGCTGGACGACCTCTGGGCTTGTGCTTGCAGCTTGGCGCGGGCGATGCGGCTACGAGCCGTCTCGTCCTCGGACGAATCGGCATCGCTGGTGTGGCCGCTATACGTGCCGCCAAAGTCGCGACCGACGTGCAGGAACGGCGGCTTGTTGTTGGGCGACTGGACCTGCGAGCGCAAGCGGACGTCGACCGAGATGAAGGAGGGGGTCCCGTCGGGCGAGCTAACGATCTCGTCCCGTGCGCGGTCCACGTCGATGGCGGGCTCTATTACGAGCGGCGAGTCTGGCGTGGAGGTGTCTCCGCTGCCGCCGGACTGGAAGCGGCGGGGGGCGTTGGGTCTCCGGCTGACGATCGACTGGGACGACAGCGAGGTTGAGGAGGAGCTCTTCAGGAGCTTCTTCTTGTTGGCGTGAGCATCGGGCTCCGGCGTCGTCGAGCCCGACTCCTCTGGCGTCTCCTTGGACAGGTCCTGGGCAGAGTGGTTGCTCGGGGCCGGGGTCGGGTTGTCGTACACGTTGGTGCCATCGCGCTGGATAAGGTCTGCCAAGGCCGATCGGATCTTGAAGTTCTTGTCGTGGTTGCAGCCGTCTGGGCACCCGCCCCAGCGGCGGGGTGAAGTCGTGGAAGATGACGAGGCCGGCGACTTGGTGGTACCGCTGCCGTTGATGCTCCTAGCGGCAACGACAGCGCTGCCACTGGCAGCATCTTTTAACCCTTGCCTGTCCTTCTCCTTCTCCTTCTGGAGCTGAGCGCGTTCCCTACGCAGCTCGGACCAGGTCCGAAGCTTGTTCTCGAGATCGTACTTGCCGGTGAGCTCGCGCTGGCGCATGATGAGGAACTCGCAGTGGTTGACGTTGCGCAGGTCCTCAAAGTACTCGACGCTGAAGTGGTACCACTTCATGAGGAAGACGCGCGACATGAGGCCGTGTGTGACGAGGACGCAGACGCTTGCAAAGTCGTCGTCGCCAAACTGGCGCCATAGGCTCTCGTTGAAGCCGCTGACGCGGTCGTAGGCGTCGGCGGCGCTCTCACCGTTGGGGATGCGATAGAAGAAGTGGCCGTAGTCGGCGCGCTCCTGCCACATGCGCTCCATCTCGGCGCTGCAGGGCTGGAAGTTTCCAAAGTCCTGCTCGCGCAGCCTCGGCTCCTCGTAGACCTTGATCTTCTCGCGCTTGAAGGGGGACGGGTCGGGCTCGTCGGCGGTCAGGGTGGCCAGGATGCCCTCAGTAGTCTCGCGGGTGCGGCGGTAGGGGGAGGTGAAGAAGTGCAGGGTGTCGTCGGCGCGCAGCATGGAGCGCAGGCGGCGGCCGGCGTCGTAGGCTTGTTGCCAACCATCCTGTGTCAGCTTGACGCGGTGGTCGGGGATGGTCTGGTGGATCTCGCGCTTCTTGTTGCCTTCGGACTGCGCGTGCCGGATCAGGATGATGAGGCGGGGCTTCGCCATGGTTCTGTTTCTTCAGCAGTGGTTTGGCTGGTGGGATAAAAAAAAAGTCCTAATAGAAAGAGAGAGAGAGAGAAAGGTGACGTCAGTTTCCACAGGTTCGACAGGGACCTGAACGTATGGATGCACATAAGGAGTAAGACGGCACGAGGGCAGTCCACTGGGCGCATGGCCAAGCCATGCCAGGCCAGCTGAGAACTCACATGCGGCTCCTAAAATCAAACAAACATCCGGTGGATCTGGAATCGTGGTGGCAGAGGTGTGAGGTGACAGGTAAATATTGTCCAAAGTAAGGTACTCCTAGCAAAGGTGGGCAAGGAGAGCTGTTTTGTCGATGTAGCGAGGGGGCGGGGAGAGAGAGAGAGAGGACTTTTTTGTCGGCAAGCGTTCGGTGCTGAATTGGAGGTAAAAGGCAATGAGCGGGCAGCCAGCGCAAAGACAAGGCGAGGCAGTGCAGAGGCGAGGCGAAGCAGGTAGGTTCTAGCTCTAGGCGCACGCCGATATATTTGGAGGTTAGGTTCTTCTCTAGCTAGGATGCCAAGTAGTTCAGGCCATCTAACATGGAACGAAATGCTGCAGATGAAAGGGTATTTTTCAGCTTGCTTTTTTGGTGGGTGGGCTGTTTTTTTTTCGTTTGGTCTGTTTGGGGGCGAAATGGCCAGATGTCGTCCGATGGAAGATGCAGGTAGGTGCTTGCTTGTTTCCTTATGTACCCTACGCAGGCAGGAACATAACACACTCAACGATACAAGCAAGCAGCAGTAGAATATGGGAATGGAATGGGGTTTCTACCTTTTTTCCCGCCTCTCCTCGCCTCGCCTCGCCTCTTTTTCGCCCCCTTGCACACTCTTTTTGGAAATCCGATACAACAAAATGGCTTGGCCCCTCCATGGAAACACCTCCCCAAAACCCCCCCGTAAATCGCCCCTTACATACAGGTAGATTTAGCTCCAGATACCACCAAAAAAGAACAAAGGCCCCACTCCTCCGATAGCCGGCGCCAACGTCATGCCTGCAAAAGAGTCACACGATACAACACATGGACAAACTTTTTTTTTATCTGCCCTACCAATGGATCTCTTTTTTGCAGCCGCTTAGGCTCTTTGAACAAAATGCTTCCCAAGTTGCCGGAATGCTATAGCTACAGTACACATAATTTGCTTTGAAGTCTAGACCTATTGACTCATTAAACTACTGATACCCTTTTACCTCCTTGTCGTGCCACTGTTTGGCCCCCACCGAACCCTGCTCCGAACAGTCGGATGCCGGCCGGCCCTTGTCTCCGTATCCGTACCAAGCCCAAGTCCAAGCAATCCATGACTTGCTTGGCCCGCCAAAAATCGCCTTGTGCACAGCGGGCTTTGTCAAACACTGACAAGCTTCTTTTTTATTTCTTTGTTTCGTACTCTACGTGACACATTTAATCACCGTTTCTCCTGCCCAATTAATTAATTAATGAATCAATTAATTAATCTGCAGCACCAAACAGGCTACAGCAGAATCCCATCTCACCGGTTGGCCCAACAGTCAGTAAAAAAGTACGCCTTCAAGCAAGCCCCACCTAAAACCGATCTTGTCCCCAAAAGGTGCAATTAGAGGTGCAGGACGCAGCTTGTTTTTTTGTCCGAGAGCTAGAAACACCCAGACTGCGCCCCCCAAACGCCAAACCGACGCGCCATTCAAAACATCAAAAACACACAACACCCGCAGCAACAATCCCATATTCTGACGGCCATCATACGTCACTGTCAACAAATACAGCGCGGCGCACACATATCAGACTCACAAGGCACAGGCGCCAACAAAAAACAAAACAAAAAAGGACACAACACGTCAACAGTACAACCACACACACACACACTCAACAATGTCCGGCGAAGGCCCCGAAAGCATCCCCACGTCAGCCGACCCGCGCTCCAAGCGCCCGACCAAGAAGCGCGCCCTGACCCCGGTCTCGGAGCAGGCCGCCCACCTCGACGCCCTCTTCGCCAAGCCCGACCAGGAGATCCGCTTCCCGACCGGCGCTGCCGACGGCAGCAAGAAGCAGCGCCTCGCCGCCCCGCCCGAGATCGTCACAAATGTCCAGGGCTCCAGCGCCGGCGCCGGGTCGGGCGAGTTCCACGTTTACAAGGCCAGCAGGCGGCGCGAGAACGAGCGCTTGCGCATCATGGACGAGGAGCTCAAGAGGGAGCAGGAAAAGGCAGAGTTCGAGAGGAGGGTGCGTGAGAACGAGACCAAGGACGAGGAGCGCACCAGGAAGAACAGGGAGAAGAGGGACAAGAAGAAGGCCGCCAAGCTCCGCGCGTTGCAGGCAGCCAAGTCAAAACCCAGTACGGACGGGGCCAAGAAGAGTGGTGGCGGGAATGGGGGCGATGCGGACGGCGCAGACAATGACAAAGACGGCGACGGAGACGGCGACGGCGGCGGCTCGGGCCTGCAGCCCATTCATCAGGCAATGTCAGCAGCAGCAGATGCCGCGAGAGCCGAGGCCAGCAACGGGAACGGTACCCCAGGCCAAGCGCAGGTTCCCGGTATATTGATACACGACGACGATTGAAATCGTACCATCCATCTACCTCGAGACGTTGGGTGCACCCGCGTTATCCTTCGGAGCATGACTGACTGACGGATGGCCTTTTGTCTACCTTGAACTCCTAGCGCTGGCACCAACCAGTCTAAAACGAAATGAGGTGCCCACTCGCAGCTTTTCTTCGTACATGTTTGCAGTGTATTTTTCTCCGCCAAAAGGACAAGCTTCAACGCCATAAAAAAAATACGGGCCGGGCTATTCGGGAAACGCGCTCAGTTTGATCTAATTGTCTAATCGTCACCTCCAGTCATACCCGTTCCAACCCCCGGCTGTGCCTTCTTTGCGCTGCAGATGTCGTCGACTCTCAGGAGTAGGCATGCGGCCTAAATACATGTCAGTACAGGTTTCTTAATGTGCTCAACTCGATAGAACGGCGGGAGACAAGGGGGAGTTGTGGAAATAGAGAAAGGGAAAATAAAAACAAAAAAATGCAATCAGACTCACCTCGATTGCCGTCTTCATGCTCTGCACCTTGATCGCCTCGGGCTCCCAGACGCCGTAGTCCTTCATGTCAGCCAGGCCGCCAGTGTCGCCGTTGATGCCCCACGAGCTCTTGCCCTCTGCGTGCTTGGCGCGCAGGTCCGTCAGGACTCGCACAGGGCTAGCACCCGCGTTCTGCACCAGCGTGCGGGGGATGACCTCGAGCGCCTCGGCGACCGCACGGTACGGCCATTGCTGCACGCCCTCGATGCTCTTGGCCAACTGACCCAGGCGGACGGAGACGGCCATCTCGGTGGCGCCGCCACCCGGAGACAGGCGCGGGTGGAACATGACGTTGCGGGCCACGCCCATGGCATCCTGGAGGTTGCGCTCAATCTCGTTGAGTATGTCTTTTGAGGGGCCGCGCAGGAGCACCGTGCAAGCCTTGGGGATCTTGCACTCGGTCAGGAAGCTGAAGTACTCGTCGCCGATCTTCTCAATCTCGAAGAGGCCGCACTGGGTCCCCACGTCGGACTCCTGCAGGTCCTCCACCCGGTTCACAATCGTGGCGCCCGTCGCCCTCGCTATACGGTTGTTGTCCGTCTTGCGCACGCGCCTAAGAGCGGTGACGTTGGCCTTGACGAAGAAGTGCTGCGCCAGGTCGGACACGCCCTTCTCGGTGATGACTAGGTCAGGCTTGAGCTCCAAGATGTGCTTGCACATGGCCTCGACCTGCTCCTCCTCGATCTGCAGGATCCTGTTCCAGTCCTCCTCCTTGGTGATCTCGATCTGCGTTTGGGACTCGCCCTTCTTGTACTCGAGAGGGCAGTCGAGCAGGATGATGCGCGGGTTCTCGATCCGCCTGCGCATCTTGGGGTGTGTGATGTCCTTGTTCAGCATGACACCGTCCAGGACCCGACTGTCCTCGATCTCGCCGCCAGGCACCTTCTCGATGCGCGCGTACCGCTTGATGTCCACCTCGCGCTTGCCGCTGCCGCCCTCCCACGTCACCGTACGCACCGCCTTGAGCGCGAGGCTGCACATGAGCTTGGACCACCTCGAGACGAACTTTGTGCCGATCGAGGACGAGATGAGCTGGTACATGGCCTCGTCGTCGTTGATGTCTATTGGGGTGGAGATCTCGTCGATGATCTCGAGCGCGTCCTTGAGCGCCCGCTTAAAGGCAGAGATGATGACGACCGGGTGGATGTTGCGCTCGAGCTGGGGCAGGGCCTGGGCCAGGATCTCGCCGCCTAGGATGATGACTGACGTCGTGCCGTCCCCGACCTCCTCGTCCTGTGTCCGGCTCAGCTCGATCATGCTCTTGGCCGCGGGGTGTGACACCTCGATCTCGCGCAGGATGGCGTGCCCGTCGTTGGTGAGGACGATGCCGCCCATGGGGTCGAGCAGCATCTTGAGCATGGCCTTGGGACCCAGGCATGATCGGATAATGTCGGCGACGCTGTTTTGAGGGAGGAGTGGAGTGTGGGCGACTGGTTAGCAACTGCTCCCGGTGGGTTGCAGCTCTCTTGTTTGCGATGCGCGGTGTAGGAGGGGGGACAGCGGGCCTGGCGGTGTTGGGGGCTCACATTTTCGCCGCTGCAATGTTTGACAGCTGAGCTTTCCTTCCGGTTTGCCTCTCACCGCTCCCGGTGTCTGGATGGGAAAGCGCTGTTAGTTACCCAAAAAAAAACATCACGGGGTGGCGCAGGTTGCGGAAACTCGGGAGCACATACTCATCACCACTACTGGAGCCTGCATCGTTGAGGAGGCTGAGGTGGGGGAAGGACCCTAGAGTGGTCGGTCGCTGGAAAGGAACGGGCACCTGTTTGGTAGGTGATGAATTAGGAGTGCAACTGGGGATATCTGGCACTCGAGAGCTAGTTGCCGGGGTTGTTTGCGCAGGTTCCAGCACTTTTTTGACGATGGCGGGCAAGCACAGAAGAAAAAAAACACACAGCTGACGAGATGGCTGCACGTCAAATTGAGCTCCTACCAGAAAGCTCTATCAAAACACGACGGCGGCGGGCGGCGGTTTGCTGCTTCAAGGTGGGGGTGGGGAACAGTGATTCTCCGGGTTCCGGCCTGCTGCCAACCGTCTACCAATTTTTTGACCTTCCTCCGCTCCAGAGAGGTAGGTATTGAC
>JARHUK010000470.1:0-25525 GCA_031001725.1 Pseudopyricularia javanii
GGTTGTTGGTGATGATGGTGATGGTGTAATTTGGTGTTTGAGCATCCTTTCTTAGACAGAGTCTGGAAATGTGGGCCCAGTTCGTTAAGCGGCAGGAACACGGCTAGGTTGTATGAGCTAGGCCATGTCATATTACAAGAAGAAACAAGTGAAGAAGAAAGGACATAAAAGGGTTCTCAAAAAAGGTGTAAGAGGGTATAATAGAAAATCTGATATGAAATTAAGCAACAAGCTTATAAGTGCCCTGATGAGGATCAGAACAGTCCAGTCTAGCTAAGCAAGATATTGCGTTGGCACCTAGCACTAAAGCTCTTCTTCACCTGCAATTTAACCAAAAGAATATATTCTACACACAAGTGGGGTCGTCATGGTCTGTGCGGCAACAACACCAACGGCGTAGCTTCGGGCTACGGTTCCCAAGGTAGGAGGAGCTCTCTCTCCGCCTTTGGTTAGAATCCACTAGTCTAGACCTAGCACTTGACCTCTCCGGACTCTGCAGCGGCCGGGTTGAGCTGCTCATTACGTAGAGTAGTCGTCGCTTTCCAAAAAGCCGAGCATCTCTGGCGTCGCATACCATCCCAAACTCAATCCCCTTTGAATCTACCGAATTGAACCTCCCACTGCACTGCGCCCCTGTCCTCGCTGGATGCTCCCGACCGGAATACAAAAGTTGCGACGGCAAAGTGATTGGCTGCAACCCGGGCAGCAACCAGACTTGACAAGCCAACGCAACGCAACGTCACCCGCACGCGCCACTTCTTGACCACGCCCACCAACCAAGCTCAAGCTCCCTCATCACCGGCCAGGCCACCAACTGCCCGCCCCCTTCGAGATGGACTATAGCACATCTATAAACGAGGCCGACAACCCCCACGGCGCATCGCCCTGGGGTTCCCCGGGAAACTCGCCCCAGCACAACCGCACAACCTTCAATTCCGCCGCCACCGCCACCGCCCCGCCTCATCCCTACCAGTCCTTCCAACCGCCGAGTAACGGCCTGGGCGCCCCGGATGAGGAGGGCGGCTTTGGAGACGGCGACACGGGCTTTGCCAGGCCCGCCACGGCGAGTTCCGCTGCTGCCTCCGATTCCTTTGGTGGCGAGTCGACTACCGAGGCCGCCCCGGCTCGACAGGAACAGTCCCAGGATCAGGATGCCCAGGCGTCTGCCTACCCCGAAGCTGCCGCCCATGGAGAGGCCGCTACCCATCAGGGCCATCACCAACAACAAGCGAGACCCGACGAACAGCAGGCCCAGCAGGCCCAGCGCCCAGCCCAACCTCATTACAAGCTGCAGGCCAAGATAACTGGACTGGAGCGTACCGGCCGCAAGGACCCCATCCTAAGGTTCGACGTACATGTAAGTGGCCCTAGAGCGACCATGCATGACGGCAACATTCACTAACAGCGACCTTGCCCAGACCAACATACCCAAGTTCCGCACGACCCAATACCGTGACATCCGCCGCCTTCACTCCGAGTTCGTCAAGCTCGCCGAACATCTGATATCCGCCAACCCCGATGCCATAGTCCCCTCAGTTCCACCGGCAATCACATCGGCTGGTGCCGGCACCGACGAGGACGAGGCACGGGTCAAGGCACTGCTGCAGCGATGGCTCAACTATGTCTGCAGCAATGAGGTCCTCCTCAGGGATGACGAGATGGTGCTGTTTGTTGAAAGTGATTTCGGCTACAGCCCAATGGTGAAGAAGAAGCAGCCGGCAACCGGCGTGCGCCGCAAGATTCTCAAGCAGTTCGCTCCCCCGCCTGACGACACCCCCGAGCTACAGGAGGCCCGGCCAATCGTAAAGTTGTTCTACCTGGGGTCTATGGATGCTGGGCACAAAGTCGACAAGCTCGTGAAGGCCAGGCGAGGTAAGCCACTCTACCAAGCACTTTGATTAGACGTCAAAACTGACCATCAACCCAGGACTGGGTCTGGCCGAGTCGGACTTTGGCGTGAAGCTTGGAGGCATGCACGTCCAGGAACTCCACTCGGGTCTGGGCAACGCCTATCGCAAGCTAGGAAAGGTCATCCAGACTGTGGGCGACTGCCATGCTGCTCAGGCGACTGCAGAGGCGACTACCATGGGGGACCCGCTGCAGTACCATTCATCAGACGCCTTCATCGTCAAAGAGACACTCACAAACCGCCAGATCCTCATCCGGGAATTCCTGCAGGCGCAAGAGACCACGAGGAGCAAACTGAATGCGACCGACAGGTTACGGGCAAGCTCCAACGTGCGGCGCGAAAAAGTCGACGAGGCCATCGCCGCCCTCGACGAGGCGCGGCAGAACGAGGTCCAGCTGTACCACAAGACCACCCGGGTGACGCAGAACCTCGTCCAGGAACGCCGCAAGTGGTTCTCCCGCACTGCCGCCGACCTGCGCCTGAGCATCCGCGAGTACGTCCTGCGCGAGATCGAGGCCGAGAGGCGGACGCTGGCCCTGCTCGAGACGGTCAGGCCCGACATCCGCAGCATCGACTCGTCGGGTGGGCTGAGCAGGCTCGGCCGCGAGGCCCACCCCACGCCGCCCAGGCGCGTCAGCATGGCCGCCAGCCAGGGGCCCAAGGGCGATGCCTGGAGCGGCGTGCCCCGCCGCTCGGACGCCGCCGTGAATCGCAGCATCTCGGCCTCCACGGGCAGCATAATCGCCGCTGGGTTGGCCGAGGAAGGCTCAGTGGATGGAGATATGACGCCAACGAGGACGAGGACGCAGGCCGAGGAGGACGACGACGACCGGTTGGATGCGCGGAACGCCGCGAGTAGGCTGGCAACGAGCACTTTCTGAAAGCCATTACTTTGAGTTGTCTTATAACAGGCCCTGTGTTTCCCACCCTTTTTTTCCCTGTCGCCCGCTTTGGCGCTGCTAGAAAGAAGTTTGTGTTCAGTGTATTGCGGCCTGTAAAGACATGTTCCAGTGTGCGTCATCTTGGGACGACATCAATGACAGCGGCATTCCTTTTTTGCGTATTAGGTCTTTTAGCAATAGCAGACGCAGAAGTTGACACCCTGTAGTATCAAGCCGTCGAAAATTGGTTATTCGAAGCTAATCCGCAAGTTTTCAGATGAAGCTGGCCATTATGTGGACGCTGAATTTGTGTTTGTGTCTCTCAACCAAACCAAAGAATCTCGTAATCCCGTGGAGGACATTAGCCACGGGTGGAATCTACCTTGGAAGGAAATGGATCTATCGAGCCACACTTTGGTAATGCAGTCACCGTCGGTGGTATTTACCGAGGTTGACTGATAGTCCTTTTTCTGTTTTGCACCAAAAATATAGACGAGGGGAGCACTTTCCGCGTAGCCATCACGAATACGCGCGCACTGGAAGCATTTTTGTTTCAGAATCCTTATATACACACAGAGATGCCTATCTCCAAAGCTATCGGTTCTCCATCTCGACGCCGCTAGTCTCGTCACCTATCTCGTCCTCTGTGCCGTCGAGAATCTGCCCACCGGGCGAGCCCCGGGCATTCCCGCCTTGCCCGCTCCCGCGACCACCCCTACTCGGCGACCGCGACTCGTCCGAGCCGCTGCTCAGCCTGATGCGCCCACCCGACGCGAGCGAGACCTTGTCGCCAACCCACCACGCCGCGCCCCGGAGGAAGCCCCAGATCCTCTCGTGGAGCTCGTCGTCGTCGTCGCGCGGCGAGGGCCCGTTCTCCGCCGCCTCGGCCTTGAACTGGAACTTGAGGCAGTCCTTGACCGTCACGAGGCCGAGCAGCCGGCCGCGGTGCTCGATCAGGATCACGCGCGGACCGATCTTGCGGAACAGCTCCATGACTGTCTCCAGCGGCAGGCGCGGGTGGACCGTGACGGGCGTCGGGTCCACGAACCTGCTAAAGTCAACCGTCGATGCGTCGACGCCCACGAAGCTCGCGCTCCTGCTGCGGACAGCGGGCGTTATCGGTGTCGTAGGGTTGGCGTCGCCCGGCGAGAAGTTGCACTTGGTAGACGGGCTGATGCGCTGTTCGCGCCGCGCCCGGTCTACTGCATAACGTAGCTCGGTCCGCCCGATAAAACCCACTAGGATACGGCCACGTTGGGTGTTGTTGCTGCTTTCGGCCGCGGTGTTGACCTCCTCGACGATTGGGAAGCCCTGATAGTTTTCCTTGCTCAGCAGCCCTTCCACTGCGTCTATGGTCATCCCCGTGATTGGTATAGTGTCCAGCTCGGATGTCATGGCAACGGATACCGGAAGACCCAGGTTATGCTCTTCTTTGTTGTCTAAAAAGGGGAATCCATTGAACCAGATCATGCGATCGGCAATACCTCCATGGCTGAGTCGATCGCCAACCATCTTCGTAATACCAACAACAATCATTGTTGGGAGAATGTAGTCCAGAGCGCCTGTCAGCTCAAACATGATGACCACGACCGAAACCGTAATGTGCATAATGCCACTTAGGGCAGCTGCAGCACCAAGGAATGCGTAAGTCCCTGGCGTGATGCATGGAACATCAGGTGCGCAACTCGAGAAGAAGGAGCTTCCTGGGGCGAGTTCCTGCAGTGCCTGCACCATGATGCCGACGGTACGACCAAACAGGGCACCGATAGCCATGGATGGCACAAAGATACCTGCTGGAACCTTGCATCCGTAGGAGATGATTACCAAACCAGTGCGTAGAACCAAGGCGATCACCAAAGACATAATGTTCCACACCCTGTTCTTGGCCTCACACAGCCCATGGTAGTCCTCGGCTCCCTCGCACTCCAGGAACAGGATTTCCATGCTCTCGGTCATCTCGATGCGGAGGAAGGCGTTGGGATAGCACAGGATGGCCGTGATGAAGGCAAGCAGCGCTGCTTCGGCGATTGGGTAGTTTTTGAGGTACTTTTTGCGAAAGGCGGCCACCTTGAGGTTCCACTTGATGACGAAGGCGCCATACAGGCCGCCAAAGATGCCAAGGATGGCAAAGAAGGCAATCTCGAAAAAGTGCCATGTGCGATCGTAATGGACCTGGAACATGACCAACTGCCCTGTCCGGAATGGATTCATGGCGGCCAGGACCGACGTGGCGACCAGCGCACAAAAATAGCTGCGCCACAGCGTCTTTAGAGGGAAGTAGCTCGACATCTCCTCCAGGGAGAAGAGCACGCCGCCGATGGGGCTGCCAAAGGCGACGGCGACACCTGCCGCTGCGCATGCGCTAAGAATCTCGCGCGTCTTGGACGCGTTGCTTTTGTACTTGTCAAAAAGTCGCGAGATGACGTTCCCTGTACACACAGCATAGTGCACACTCGGCCCTTCTTTTCCAACCGAAAGTCCGGACCCAATAGCCAGGGGCAAGCCCACGGACTTGATAAGCAGCGTCCAGAAGCCGAGGAAGCCTTTCATCACAAAACCGGCAATAATACACTTGATTTCGGATATTCCAGAGCCGGCGGCGTATGGGGCATAGGATTTGACCAGTGTTGCTGCCGTGCATGCAAAAATGGTCTTAGAGTGTTCGAGGACGGTTAGCCGCATCATCATGAGGGCCGTATCGGACTTGGTAGCATGGAAGTACATGGGACTTACCGCGAATATGATGTAGATGATGTAGTTGACTGGCCCGAAGCTGGTCCACGGTTGCCAGTCGGCGCATCCTGTTGCTCACACGAATATCAGCACCGCAGCTCGCCATGAGAGGGATGAAAACAATCCGGGGAAAGCCCACCGTTGTCTTCTCCCCAGCAGCAGAATTTCTCATTCAGGTAGAACGCCGTCTTGCAGTGGCCCAGCTTTATGTCGGATAGCCACTCCGAGACAATGTTGAGGAAGGCGGCGTTCAAACCAATAACGGCGCCGATGATAGTGACGACTATCCACCCCTGAGCAGCCTCGTACGACTCGGCGGCCCAGCTCCGCCATCCGACGTAGCTATTGTCGTAAACGCTGGCCTGCCGCCGCCTTCGCCGGGCCTTCCTCCGGAGCCGCTCCCGAGCGGCATCCTGTACCCAGTCTATGGGGGGTAAAGCGGTCAGTCGGGTATTCTCAACAACCAGATGCATTGGTCTTTAGAGTACCTATTGTTGTGAAGTCCTGTAAGATAAGTCAAGTCAGCAAAGTGAACGTATAGGGTCGGGGCGAGGCAAGGGGGCTGGACGGCCGCACCTCATATCTCTTGATCTCGGCAATCTCCTCCTCTATTTGATGCTCGACTGTCGCCCCTACATCGGCATCTTCGACTCGGTCTGTGCCAGATTCAGATGTCGGCAATGTGGGATTGTGACTCTGGCGGCGCAAGGGTTGCGCAGGCAATCGGGATGAGAAGGAAGACGTTCTCGAGGTCATGGTCGCTGTGGTCTCGTGAGCATGGCAGCTACACGGTCGCCATGGGCTGTGCTATCGAGATGGGCCCAAGTAGCCGCTAGCGTCGCATATTACTGTAGTACCTGGGATACAGCAGCGTCGTTTTTCTTCGTGGCGGGAAGAAGTCAAGAGCTGACGAGATGCAGCGCGATTGAGGTTCGAGACCTTGCTTGAGCTGGATTGCGCGGACATTGAGCTGGGCGCCATAGTGGTTAGTTGGAATAGCAGGGTTAGGGTTGTAGCAGCCCGTCTTCAACAGTAATAAGACAAACCATTAGTGCAAAGGATGTAATTTCCTTGACAAATGAGACACCTGTATTGTGTAGATAAATAAAAATAAATACATAAAAACATTCAACCACTCGTCAACACCCACACGCAACTTACCTGTCCATCTAGCGGTTGTTCAGCCCAGGGTTAAGCTTCGAGACTCTTGGCGTCGTACCCTAAAGTGCTTTCTTGGGTGGGGCTTCTCCAAGTCGCGTATGAGAGCGCGTCCAGTCTGTTCAAGCACAACCATTATTACCCCTTGGCGGCCTTCCTCATTACAATCAACTGATATTCATCTCCACCCACGCATGCGAGCGTCATTATAAACTTGGTGACAATCATCCATCAAAAGCATCTGATACTTTCACCGCTGTCGACGGACCACATCCCCTCAGGATGCCTTATAACACAACGGCGATCCCCCCTCGGAGGGTGCCGACCGGTCAGACACAGCTGCCTTGTAAGCTTCCACCCTAAGGTTGCTCAAGAAACATTACCATGTTCTTTTCCACTAACCACGTGATTGTCCAGTGACGAGAGTGAAGAAGATTATAGCACAGGATCAGGACATCCAGATGTGCTCAAACAATGCCGCCTTCATCATCACGCTTGCCGCGGTTGGTATCCCTATCTTCACCGGCACCCTTAGGTAACCCTTGCTAACCGAAAAGTCCAGGAGCTATTTGTCCAACATGTTGCCACAGAGGCTCACAACATGGCCAAGCTGGACCGAAAGCCCAGGCGAAATATCCAATACAAGGACCTCGGTGAGTTCGAACGAGCAAATCCCAGCCCTTGTCTGAACGACCTGCTAAAGGCAACCCACCATGGCCAGCCAACGCGGTTGCGCACCAAGAAAGCCTTGAATTCCTTTCAGACGTCGTCCCCAAGACCGTTCCGTTCAAGGATATCAAGGAGCGCGCCACCCTGACCCAGGCACGGCTCAGGGGTGACAAGGCGGATGCCGATGCCGAGCCGGCCGCACTGGTACCTAACGGCAAGCGGCAAAAGTCGCTGCTTAACGGCGACGATTCGGTCCTCAGCAACGGCTTCAGCCACGGGAGGCACAGCATCTTGTCAGAGGACGAGCCGAGCGCGCAGCTCGAGCAGGAGAATAGGCAAGCGGGCGGCGGCAAAGAACCGGATCAGGATGTCGACATGACTGGCTAGATGCTAGACAGAATTCCGACTTCTAACAAGATTGTTTGGACGTCTCAAGAGATAGCCTCTTGGCAGGACGCATCGCAGCGCTAGCTTGTGTGGCGGAAGCATGGTAGATTTATCACAGCAAGAAACCATCGCCATGTTTGAGGGCTAGTCGTGGTTGGCAGGCTCATGGGATCTGCGAGGGGAATGTAGGAGACCAGGCCAGGTTTAATCCAAATAACAGTAGGAATGTCAAGTTTCGCCCAAAATCTAGGCGTCTTATTTTCGACACAACTCCGGCTCTTGCCTCATGGGAAACTGAATACAGCAAACGCCGATACAAGTAAGGGGGCCCTCCCCGATGCATCGCCCCAGAATCCGGTTGATATGCACTTTTATTTACCACGGAACAGTAGCCAGAATATATCATTCCTCCATCATGTCGCTTGCGTGGATTCCAGCTGGTATCCTCCCCTCGTTCAACTCCTTTTCCAACCTCAAAATCTCGTCCAAGCTCTTGGCGTTCTTGATGCGCTCCTGAAGCCTCAGGCGCTCATCGTCGGTGAGCTTGATGCGGGAGAGCTTGGAGCCGGCAGTTGATGGGGCGCTGGCCGGCTTGGCTGCGCCGTCGAAGGTCTTGGACTTTGTGCCCATAATCTAAAGGAACAGATCACATTAGACATGAGCTGTAGACGCGGGGTTGACCTAGGTAAAGAGCCACGACTGCACTTACCTTCAAGGCAAGCTCTGTAGGCTCAGACTCGGTGCCGAAAAGTTCTTGTGCATGTTCACGCTCGGCTTGCTTGACCTTTTGGTAGTCGAGAAATCTGACGCTAGGACACCTCCAGAGAACCCAGTAGCGGTAGTTCTGTCACCACAGTGTGTCAACGGGGTATTCCAAACAGCAGAACAGTAGTCCCCCCAAGGAGCCACGGGTCGACAAACCTCCTTCTTTGTCAGGGGATTGTCAATCAGCACCAGGTGCGTCAACTTCTTGAACCCCTTCAGCGGATCCAAGTCCGCCAGCTCGCCCAGGTTGTTCGACGCCAGCTGCAGGTTCGTGAGGTTCGGTATCGCATTCGGCAGCGTGGGCTGTATGCTGACGACGCGGTTCCGGGCGAGCAGCAGCGTCCGGATGCGCGGCGACAGCGGGAAGTTGCCGAGCGTCAGGACGTCGTTGTCGGTCAGGTCGATGGCATCCTGCGGACCGGCGACACCCAGGTTCTCAATCGCGGGTATTCGATGTCCTAAAAGGTTCGGCGGCGGCGCAGCGCGGAAAGAAGAGAAGAGGCCGAGATATCAATTCTGCCCCTCGCATCACACCACTACTCGTCAAAAGTGTAGCATCTGCTCTTTTCGGGACGGGACATACCTCGAAGGTCGAGCTCTCGCTCCTTCAGAGGGTTGAGGTAGGAGAGGGAGTGGTTGATGAGGTCCGCGTTGAGCCTCATGGTGGGTGTTGGGTCCGGCCTTTACCTGCGGAAATAGGTGTGAGTCGGTAGGCCTTGGTGTCTCTGGGGATGGTTCGCCGTTGCCGCTGCTGTTGTCGCGTCGAGACTAGTTTAGCACATCGCCATGCAATGCGACGGGAATTTGCAAGTGGCGGCGGACTCACCACACCTCGCATGCAGTGGGTGAAGAGAACTGGGGTAGATAAGCCGCCCACTATGCGATAAGAGGCCCCTGCCCTGTACATTTGTTGGTACAGGGTAGGTTACTAGTAGAATCTCTGAATATAAGGGTATGGTCGTCAACAACCGCATTTACCAACCGTTAAAGTGAGCTCGAGTAATAAACCTGATTTTCAGAAGACTGATTTGAGCAGTATCAAAGCTCCCAAGTCCGTCTACCTGCTGAGCGGCCCCTCGGCTAAATTTCCAAGCTCTGGGATGTCCTCATCATCGTCGTTGTCTATATCACACGACCCATCCCCTTGAGCAACCGCTGCGTATTCTCCCTCGCCACTTGATGCCGCAACCCCATCCGATGAACTCTCGTCCTTTCGTCCGATTATAACATTTCCGGCAATGAGTAACGAAGCTCCCAGCCACCAGAGCGGCGGAAGCGACTCGGAAAATATGACAAAGCCCAGCAGGGCAGTCAAGACAAAGTTGGAAGACGTGTTCATGATTGACACCTGGGTTGTCGAGTGTCCCCGAGCGAGTGCCTTGGTGAAAAATGCCCACATCTGCAGCGAGAAATGTCAGAGACGAGACATCAATATCTAGGTACGATTTCCGTGCATGCAGGCCGCCCAGCCAGTTCGGAGCGCGCAGTGATCCGAACACCTTTGATGGCGGGAAGCTTCCGAGGCCTAGGTTTAAAGGCTGATAGGATGCAAACAAAAATCCCCGTCGAAGGGTGTGGAACAACTTACAACTCCATTGAACGCCAGATTGAGACCGAAAAAGGTCTGACATGAAAATTAGCACCCGATAAATTGTAACCCTCATTCTGGAGTGTGCAAAGCGCAAGCCCCTGAATTGGATCAAGAACTTACTGCTCGTACAACAGCCTCTACAGCGCTTTCAAAAGCGGACAGGCCTAGCACCCGAGCTATGCCCAGAGATAAACTCGTGGTGAGCTCGGTGGTAGTTCTGATGGGGAATTTTAGCCAAACATCCCATGTGAAGATTATGCCCGGATCTTTACTCACAACTTTGCCATGACACCATTCAGCGCAGCGCAAGCGCCACTGGCAATGGCGTAAGGAATCCATTGGGTTCTGTGACTCCAGGCCATCTTCGCCGCGTGTTCGTCGCCGGAATCGTCCGTCTGAGGACCTTCGCCCGCAACCAGTGGACTGCGTTCAGTCTGAGAAGCCTCCATGTTGCCATCATGTGGTCCAGCCATAGCCCTGTCAGGAACTTCGCTCGGCAACGAGGGTTTCACTATGTGATCTGCAGCGGCCGTCGTTGCAGCCTGTTGGCGTCGGCGAACCATTGGCTCAAAGAAAGATGTTATTTCGGCCAGATGTACAGCACGAAAGAAACCAAATGCGAATAAGTATTTGCGAGTGTGCCTCGTTGGTACCAATGGCCTCTGAACACGCCTTTAGCACCGGCGTTTAGCACGGGCAAAGGTCAGAATTGACGGAGGCTTCCAGGAACGAGGCAGGCGTGCCCCTGTCCAAAGGGGCTGCTCAGGTGGGTCTTCGCTAGACCCCAAGCTTGTCAGAAGCCTGATGAAGACAAGACGTCACTTTCGTGACAATTACAGACATTACTGATCAAGCCTACAAGTCGCGATTATGTATTTTGTGAACAACGTGAATGTTGACGGCAATTCGCTTTTACGCGCTCCATCTTGTCATTTCAAGCGTGATCCTAGATATTCAGTCCAATCTTAACGCTTTATTGTAAGGCCATCTAAGATGAAAGCAACTTAGAGCGGATGACCTGGAGACCAGGAAAAGCTCGCAATTCCATCCGTCAATCTGTATGTATGTAGGTATGCGAGTACCAATCGAATAAAAAGTTCCCGAGTAACGCCGTCCAGCCAAATGCCAATAAAAATGTATGAACCAGAACACCATCGAGCTCCGCAAGCGAAGACTAGAGTGCAAAACCCAAAAGAAATACAAGAGATATTAAAGAGAAGAAGAACAATCGACATTTGCGCGCTGTCGTGAAGGCGTTTGTTGCCTCTCCCACTTCGACCGTTGTCAGCTTACGAGGTAACATCACCAGTCGCGGTCCTCGGGGTTCAATGCAAACGATGGTTCGCTCTTAACCTGAACCATGTGACCGGGCGTTGGGGAAGCCGCCCAGGAAGCCCCGGGCTGCTCCTCATTGACATGGTTCTTCCGGCCATTCCTCGGCTTGGTCTCCCGTTTGACCGGTGGTTTGCGTTGCTTTGATGCCGGGTCGGGAATAGCAGACGTGCTCTAACCATCTGTACCCGGACGCTTGGCGTTGCAGCTGACGATCTTGACCTTATCTGCCTGAAGGGTCTGGTTGCCGCCATCGAGCTTGAACGTGATGTTCTTGATGACAAAGGTCCAGACGTCATCGCAAAAGCGATAATTATCAAGAGCTCCCTGTGTTTGGCGCGGGAATCAGCAAAAACCCAATTTCATGACCAAAGAATGAAGAGTGGTTAGCGTCATGTATTCACCTTAAACTGCAGCCTGGCCTTAACCTTGTCCTGAAGGGTTTCGGCAACAACACGATCAAAGTTGGCGAGGATTTTCATCGCGAGCTGGGGATTAATCCGGTCATTCGTGATGAGATCGTCCAGAGCATCTGTCAAGCAAATGCCGAGACTGCATCGGTAGATGACTAGGTTAGCAGTGTTCTGATGAGCATAGCAAATCAATCGTCTAGCACTGGACAGATCGACGTGACAGGACATTAGACAGCCAAATGTACCTGGTACGGCGGTAGAGCTCATAGAAGGTTTCTTCCTTCTTGGTAGCCATGATTACTTTTGGATCTGACCGCCGCCGATGAGTTGTTGTTGTTGATGATGATAACGATGATGAACTTGGAGGTAGTATTTATAGGAAATGGAAAGGAAGCCTGTTCGTGCCGGAGGTGTGGCGACAGACTGACTGGCGCCTGAGGCAGCCACAGAGGCGATAAGCCTTATCAGCGTTTAGGCGTCGCGTAACAGCGGGTAAGGATCCACTTGCGCCAAAGCAGGCTGGCTGCGTGCACTGAGCGAGCTGTACGTAGAACTACCAAACCCGAGATGCAAGCGATGACGGCGTCACCTTGCGCATAACAACCTTCACAACGCGAATCACCAAAACCAAAATGAGCTTGAAATACGGACTCGGGGGGACGTCGTCTGCCCTGGCGGTGGTCGGAGCTTGTGAGTTACAGCCGTCGCCCTGAAGTCGCTCTGTCGTGTCGCGCGCAATCTGACCGATGCCCATTTGAATTCTAGACATGCTCTTTACCGGCAGCGGAGAATCCTTCGATGTACGCGGACAATAATCATCGAAACCCATCCAAAGGCGCAGCAGCTTACAGAACAAACAGGTCGGAGCTTTTATCGAAGATGTATCGCCCGTTGCGTGGGCGAGTTTAGGCATCTCAATGTGCATCGGATTGTCCGTTGTTGGGGCAGCTTGGTATGTAGCCACTTGAGTCCTGGCCTATCTTCAAGCTTGTTTCCCCGAGAGCTCTCGCATTCAATTCCTCGACATCCAGATGGACTGTATTATCCCAGAGCAATCCGCACCAAACGGTAGCTAACACGACTTCCGCTGCCATCAGGGGCATCTTCATCACAGGCTCCTCCATCCTTGGCGGTGGTGTCAAGGCCCCTCGAATCCGAACCAAGAACCTCATCTCCATCATCTTCTGCGAAGTCGTCGCCATCTACGGTGTTATCATGGCCATCGTCTTTCAGGCCAAGATAAATGCGCTCGATCGCGAGGACTACTTCTCTGGCAACGCCTACTACACCGGATACGCCCTCTTCTGGTCAGGTTTGACGGTTGGCATGTGCAACCTGATCTGCGGTGTCTCTGTAGGCATCAACGGAAGTGGCGCTGCGCTGGCTGATGCTGCGGACCCGACTCTGTACGCTACCTCGAAACCCGTCTCGGATGCCCGGCTACTAACCTCAACATCGTAACCATTAGATTCGTCAAGATCCTTGTCATCGAGATTTTCAGCTCTATTCTTGGTCTCTTTGGGCTCATTGTTGGCCTCCTTGCAACGAGCAAGGCCAAAGACTTTGGAGCCAACCAATGAACATAGCAGGATGAGCAGGATCCGCACAGGCGCACCCTTTACGCCTGGGGTGCGCCGGAGAGTCACAGGGCATACCGAGACACAGGTCACACGTAAGTTGAGCATCGATATCTACGTGTATGTATAAAAGCAGGACATCATTTGAGCGAGCTCCGAGGTTATTGGCTTTGGCTCAGGTAGCGCAGGGGGGGTGGAGTGGGACTTTGCATAGAGATACCTTACCGGCATAGGGGACCTACGGAAAGAGGCATGTCATAGCAGACAAAGTATAGTCTGCAGCTGTATAAGACGATTTTGATTTACCAGATTGGTTCAGAGCTGGGCAGTGATTTACATATAACCGTGGATATGACCCATCAACAGCGCGTCAACTGGTTCGCCCTTCTTCATCGACTCTGGCCCCTTGGGCAGACAGAGCAGCGCGTTGGCACCCTTCATGCTGCCGACCTTGGAGCTCCTCTGGCCCCCAGTGCTGGCCGCCACAAGCAGGCCATCTGGGCCGACAGAGACAGTGGCACGGTGGTATTCGGGTCGTGCCTTGTCTAGCGGGAATTCATGCGCCAGGTTCACCCGAACCTTGGGCAGCCCGGCCGGCTTTACACCAGAGAAGTGATGGAGGGACGGCAGAACGAATATGTGGAAAGTCACCAGCGCAGACGCGGGGTTTCCGGGCAGCGAAAAGATGACTTTCTCCACCCGCCTGCCTGAGTCTTCCTTGACGGGAACCGTGGCAAACGTGGTCGGCTTACCGGGCTTCATGGCCACGCGGCCAAAGTGAATTGTGCCACCAAGAGACCGCTCGATGGTCGGCTTGAGCAGATCCAGCTCCCCCATGGACACGCCACCCGTGGTGATTACGACGTCCGCTGCCCTCAGAGCCGCCCTCAGCGTCTCCTCAAGGCTGCCCGGCTTGTCCGTCTCGATGCCCATGTCGACAACCTCGTAGCCGGAGTGCCTCGCAGCAGCGATGAGTGTGGGGCGGTTGGTGTCCCGCACTTCACCTAGCCGTAGCTCTCCAGGTCGGTCGTGCTGGACGATCTCATCACCTGTCGACAGCACCGCTATGGTCGGCCGGCGGAATACATTCACCTCGGCTACACCAACAGCTGCGAGGGAACCAATCTCTCCACCAGCGGCCGACACATGGTCGCCCGCACGGAGAACAACCGTTCCTTGCTCTATATCGCTCCCGACCTCGCGAATGTTCTCACCCTCTCTGACGCCCTCGGCCAGGATGTCAACCTCCTTCTCCTCTTTCCCATCCTCCGTTTTGGTCTTGAGCACAGTGTCCTCCACCATGATAACCGCGGTCGCTCCAGGCGGCAGGGGTGCCCCCGTCGTGATCCTGGTTATCTCACCCTCTTTGAGGGGTGCGACCTCCCCTGGAGAGGCATGGGAGACCGAGACCACGGGGAAAACGCCGCGCATGTCGCCGCCTTTGGGAACGACGACGGCATAGCCGTCGACGATGCTGGCTCTGAAGGCCGGCACTTTCTCCCTGGCCTTGACGTCCTCTGACAGAACCGCGCCTACAAGACCGCTGTCTACCTTGCGCGTCTCAGTGGTGGGGGCAGGTGTCTGCTTCTGGATGAGTTCGAGGGCTTCGTCGACGGAGAGCATGGGGTATGGCGACTCGCGATGGCGGCGGGTTGGGCCCAGATTCGGGTCGTTGGATAATGGGTTGGATGCCGGTGTCGTGTGCCGGACCAAATTCCCATGGCCGTGATGGTGGTGGCCGTGATGATGATGGTGGCTGTGTGAAGCGCTCCCTTGGCTTCCAGTTACGGAAACGCCGGCATCCTGCTCCAGCTTCTTGACTCCTCCAGAGTGAAGCTGACGGGAATCTGCACCAGAGGCTTGGATGCAAGCATGTGGGAGGAGCTTGATAATGGCCTCGAGGTTCTCCCGGGCTCCCTTGGGCGAGCCGGGAAGGGTGACGATGATGCTATTGTTGCGTACTCCAGCCACGGGCCGAGACATCATTGCAACTTTGCACGATTAGCGCCTGGTGACAAACGTGAACCAGGCAAGACTGAGCTTACAAGGAGTTACTTTTAACGACGCTGCAAGCATGCCATGGACAAGCCCCGGGGCATGCTTGTGCAGCAGCGCAGCGATAGCCTGGTATGTAAGAAAGGTCACTAACTTGGCCAAGGGTTGTCCCCCGCGATCCCACATGTATGTTTGCAAAAAAAACGCTATCCTTGGCATACCTCAGGCGTGTGGTCCTGCACGGCAAAGCCCGTGCCTCCGGTAGTAATGACTAGGTTGACTGCATCGACTGTGTCGGTCCAGGACATTACCTGTCGTTGTATGTCGGCGGTCGAGTCGGCCACAATGCTTTTGTGCGCGACATTCCACTGTCCAGACCCATCTTTGGTAAATACATCCTCAAGTGTAGCAGTGGCCGTGTCAGATGATGGATCCTGGGCTGCCGTGGTCGAGACGACCAAAATGGCCGCTCTGAGGGGCTGTTTAGACATTGGGCGGGTAGAGATAGGTGTATGGGTGGAAAGGGTTATGACGGGCACTTGTAAGCAGTTCGATGGCGTTCCGGTTCACTGATTCATAAATCTTTATGTTGTTAACTTCAGATCAAGAACTACTTTGGTTCTATAGTGGTGATGAATCACTCTGGCAGGAGGCAGTGAAGCTGTCATACAGGCGTCTTATGCGGGGAGTTGCTGCCAATTGGGGTAGCTCCGGTGCAGCTTTGCGGAAGGTGGACCCTAACCCCATGAAAAATCGTACAAAACATCATTTCGCGCGCTCAATCAACATCCATCGCTCATCCGCATCAGACTACAATCATCAAAAGACTCTGTCCCGCAGCACGTCATGGTTCGTATCAAGGAGCGCTATCTACTGGTAAATATCCTATACCCGGACGCGCTCAAGGATGCCAAGCCAAATGAGCCGGACCTCGCCGTCCTCCATAGACCAACAACGAACGACCTCACACCCCAGGCGATCCTGAGGGCGATCCGAGAACAGGTCAGGGCACTATTTGGTGATTACGGCTCCGGGCTCATTGAGCGTGGCCTGCTTGGTAAGTCTTCCCAAGACCCGGATCCTCCAAGTCCTCCTCTCTGATCGACGTAGTCAAATATTTATCGAATGCCACCTCGACCTTCATCCTGCGGGTCCATCGCGAACACTTCCGTCTCGTTTGGGCGGCTTTGACATTTATGGATGAGGTCCCCATAAGGGATGGGCAGCCTTGCACTTTCCGGGTTGCCCACGTCGGGGGCACAATGCGCAAAGTCGAAATAGCGGCCATACGCCGGCACAAGGCACTGATGGTCGCCGTCGAGAACCAAATGGCGGGCAAGGCGCCCGACGTCCTCGACACGTTGTTTGGCGCCAGCGGCTCTGCCCAGCGCACGCAAGACGTAGTCTTGGATGCAGACGACGACGATGATGATGATGACGACGAGTGTGAAGCTGATGAGGACGAGGGTTGACAGGCTGCGGTGCTCTTACCTCTTTGTTCGAGTCACTTTGATACCGCTATCTGGGTACATGCCCTGCCCTCCCATCAAGTCGTCATCATCTCCTTGTTCGATGGCGGCTTGGGACATGGCCTCCTGTGCCTTGACCTGTTCATCCCATTCACGCCTCTCCATCTCGTCGTAAGCCTCCTTGTTGTCGATCCAGCGCTCCTGTATATCTTGGACATCCATCATTGAGCTCTCGTTACGCATGGCCACCTGCCAGACGGTGTCGTTGGCACCTTCAGCCCCGCCGAAAACGTAGCCGTTGGCGCGATCCAGCACCCGGAGCAGATGCATCATGCTCTTTTTGTTCTCGACAGCCAAGACCTCGAACCGAACAAGCCCAAAGTCTTCGATCAAGTTTGCAACGGCTTGGTTGAGCTTGGCAAACTTTTCACTCCGCAGCGACGGATTCTCTGCCTCAAGCTCGGGAAGGAGGTACGACAGGTCTTGAACTTCGGTGTAGAAATCTAGGTTGAAGGCGAGGCGGTCGTAGGCCGAGACCTTGTCTATCTTGGTCAGGACGTTGACGTGTGCGAGGTCCATCTGGAGCATGGCGCGGAGGGCGAGGAGGAGGTTCGAGATGTACAGCGACGGCTGAGTGAGGCAGATGCTATCCGAGAGGTGGACGACGACAAGCTGCGGCGGATTTGTCAGCGCTGTTGCCAAGTTGTCGGTACAGGATTACATACTCTGTAACCGAGTTTTTGTAGCTTGAAAAAGATG
The DNA here is from genome assembly GCA_031001725.1 of Pseudopyricularia javanii. Lineage (NCBI taxonomy): Eukaryota > Fungi > Ascomycota > Sordariomycetes > Magnaporthales > Pyriculariaceae > Pseudopyricularia > Pseudopyricularia javanii. The sequence goes on from JARHUK010000470.1 coordinate 17,639, forward strand.
TTGCGCAATGAATTGTGGTGCGTATATAGCTCGACCTGACCGGGGCAGTCGAACAATATGTAGTCGTCCTGGAATTCCTTCAGTCCCTCCTCCAGCCACTCAAAGTTGTGCTCCAGCTCCTCGATCGCGTAGAGGATCCCGCCATTTGGTCCCAGGTTGTCATCTCCCATAATCTCCTCAAGCGTGACAAGATTCCGAATGTCCAGCGCACAGGGGTAGTTTGTGTGATCGTTGGCCGGGTCTAGATTCACTACCGAGCACGCTCTACCTATCGCGCTCAGGAACTGGTGCACTGAGTTGTGGCGGTTAGCATCGGTTCATTAGCAGGCACAGAACTCGGCCGGCTGGGCGACTTACTCCCATCGCAGTAGGTGCTCTTCCCGGACCCTGGAGACCCGACGACGAGCTGTGCGAAAGGCATGGCTACGGATCGTGTTGGAGTTGGTACAAAACGATAACTGTCCTTGCTTTGTTTCGTCGCGGGGAAGTCATCTATGCCGCTGAGCTGAACCCCGGAGAAGTGCGTCAGAGGTGGGCCTGAAATTACGCGCCCCACCATGGACAGGCGCTGGGCGACGCGTTTGTTATCGCCATGTGACGGACGTGCAGCTCGGGGCGATAACAACTTCGTCTCTTCCAGGGAGCTTCCATCTACAGACCGAGAGATCCATCTACAGACCGAGAGAGCTCGCAGGTCACTCGCGAAACAGAAAACGGGCTTCAATTCTTGCAAATCTCCCGGCCACATCCCATACACCCCAACACCAGATCCTCCCTTCGCTACGCCAAATAGTCACAATGTTTGAGGCCGAGCCGGCGCCGGGCGACTGCCCAACCGCCATGAAGTTTGCGCCCGGCTCTCGCAGGCTCTTGGTCTCGTCCATGGACGGCAGCCTGTACCTCTACGAGGTGGAGGGAGAGGGTGATGATGCGCGCGCATCGCTCGTACGGCAAATCTCAATAGGTTGTCCCGTGCTGGACGTCACGTTCGGCCGCGACGACAAGGAAGGATTCTGCACAGGCGCAGACTCGGCCGTCAAGAGGTGTGGACCCAGCAAGGAGGACCCATTGACTGCGCTCAGCTAACAAGATGCAGGGTCGACCTGGAGTCGGGGGACGTCGCAGTCATTGGCAGGCACGACAAGCCGGCGAGGTGCATAGCGTACAGCCCAGAGTATTGTAAGTGTGCTGCCCAGCCCGTCATGTTTCCCGGCGCTAACACCATCCAGCAATACTGGCGTCCGGCTCGTGGGACTGCACGTTGCGGATATGGAACGCGGACGACCTGTCCAAGGACCCGATTGTCGTTCAGCTGCCCGTCAAGGTGCACGCCATGGCCACCAGCAAAACTAAGCTCGTTGTCGGCATGCACAACCGCATGGTTCAAATATTCGACCTCCCCACCATATCCAAGCTGCTCGCGTCAGGGGCAGGCGGCACCGAAAGCGGCCTGAAGCCCTGGCAGCAGCGCGAGTCCTCGCTCAAGTTCATGACCAGGGCCATCGCATGCATGCCCAACGACGCCGGCTATGCCACCAGCAGTACAGAGGGCCGCGTCGCCGTCGAATTCTTTGAGGACTCGCCAGAAGTCCAGGCGCGCAAGTACGCCTTCAAGTGCCACCGCGGCCCGGACCCAAAAGACCCGGACACGGAACTCATCTACCCCGTCGACTCGCTGGCCTTCCATCCAGAGTACCTTACCTTTGTCTCGGGCGGTGGGGATGGCCAGGTGGCGCTCTGGGACTCGGAGGCCAAGAGGCGGATGAAGATTTACCCTATGAACGGAGGTCTGGCAGCTCGTGCACTGGCATTTACGGCAGATGGGCGGTTCCTCGCCATAGGAACCTGTCCGGGCTTTGAGGATACCATGGAGAATTACAGCGGCAAGGGGCAGTCCCATGTTTGGATCCGTGAGCTCAGCGAGAAGGAGGTTAAGCCAAAGCCCAAGAAGTCGAAATGAGCTTGGCTATGCGGTTGTAACGTGTTGGTAGGAAAAGTACCTCGGGGTATCAATAAAAGACATGTTACAGAAACACGGTGCTGTTCAAGTTCTGTGCATGATCCTCCAGGACAAATTCTTGTTCCAGCTTCCATTCCACTTGCTGCTGTGATTTTGGTTTGCTCTCTACTGGTGGCCAAAATTGATTCCGTTCATGTCTTAACCGTCTAGGCATCAAGATCTGCTGCCCACAGCAGCCTGCGTGGCAACTTAGCAGAATCTGATATTCCAAGTTCAAATTACGAGGCTGACTGCTGGGGTTTCCACGTCAGCACAGCGAGGGAATACTCCCAGACACGCGCTACACAGCCTGCTGTGATAGGGGCTCTGAAGGGTCCAAGGCTTGTCTTCCGCTAGGCCTCAGACTTTACATAGGCATCCACCTAGTTATAACATAGAGTCTGTTTGGTTTGATATCTCATAGCGTAGCATTACTTTCGTGTTCAATTATTATTCCCCGCCAACTTAGAGAACATTCTACCTAGTGACCAACCTCGCCTATCAACTTGAAATCAACTCCCTCCTTCGAACTGTTTGTGTGTGGTCTCATTATGCTGGCTATCTACTGCAGCACAAACTTGGGCGTTGTCAGCTAAAAACATGTTGGACTTTCAGTAAGTTTATTGGTAGTTGAGAAAGTTTGTACATGAGCAAAAGTTTTTAACGATTATATATCCAGCTAGGACTTTGGTAGGTCGTCTTCTTGACACGCAGAAACAAGCAGCAACGAGCACGCTTTTAAGCAAATACGCCGCATTCGGCATATTGCGGTTATTCTCGATAAACCTTTGGGCTTTGATAAACAGCGGTAAACAACGACAAGGCTGAACTGAGCGTCGACGGCCACAACTAGGCGATCAAGGTAGATACATAATATTGTCCGAACACCTCCCTACATAAAGTGATGAAAGCACAAAAGGTGAATCCAGGTCGACAAATTTGACTAAAACGCATGTTCCTCTGGCTGGGGACGAATGACTTCCAAACTTGACAAAAAAAAACTTGACTGACAGACAAAAGCGATGCGATGCGTCTATCCTACTGTGCATACGGTCCATTCCCATTCTGCACGTGCTGTCCATGCGGTCCGAGGTGTCCAGCGGGCTTGTGATGCCCATTCCCGTTCCCATACGCGTGCCCGTTCAGTCCGTTGTGCCCACTGATGGCGTGCGGGACGCCCGGGCTCACAGATCGCTGCTGCGAGGTAAAGGACGTAGCGTGTCCGAGATACGGCCTCTGCATGCCCTGCTGGGACGCCGGGCCGTTCTGGCCCTGCCCCTGGTGTGCGTTGGCAGCCTGCGGCGGAGGGCCCCTCAAAGGCGGGCCAGATCCTGGCTGGCCCGTCGAGCCGCCACCCGAGGAGTTGCCCGAGCCCCGCGCGCCCGGTGCCGAGCTCGACATCACGGGCGTCTGGGGCGCCGTATGCTGCTGGTTCTCGAGGTAGACGCGTTCCGAGTCGATGATGCGGGATAGCTCTTCGACGTCGTCGTACTCGCCCTGCAGCGCCACGGGCGGGCCGGCCCTCAGGTAAAAGGGGCTGTCGAACTCGGGCGGGTAGAAGCCGCCGTACTCCCAGTCCACGATTGCGTTGATCTTGAGCGTGTACGGGTCCACGAGCACGTTGCTGGCCGACAGGTCGTTGTGGCAGAAGACGAGGCTCTCGTCGTCGCGCGGGCGCATGTGCCACGGGTGGCCTTTGGATCTCCTCATTATGCGGTACGGGGGGAGCACCTGTGGGATGGTGTCAGTCGTATGAGTGCGGTGAGGTAATCTCCTTTCCTGTGGGTGTCTCTTACATGGCCAGTCGGCCCTCCCCAGTTGGGTGACGTGATCTCCTTGAGGACGGCAATGTGCTGCTCCAGCTCCACCACGACGTGCTTCTGCTGCTCAGGCGGGAGCTGGCTCATCGGGGTGCCCTCGACGAACTCGGTAATAAGATAGGCTGCCCCGTTGTCCTCGAAGCATGCGTAGAGGCGTGGGATCGGAATCTCTGTGTGCTCGGCGATAAAGGCAAGACATGCCCCCTCGTTCAGGATCCGTTCGGTACTGAACTTGGGGACGAACATGTAGCCGCCGTGCTTCTGCCACTCGGACGGCTTGAGACTTCGCTTGACCCAGGTGTCTCCGTATCGATACTAAACAGGCAACAACCCAACGTCAGTGCTTGCGTTGACGGGAGCACCACTGCTTTTTTTTTCCCGCACACTTACATATTTCCTCTCGGGGGTCACCTGAATGCAGTGCTCCTCCCGTTTGGCATTGAGCTCCAGATTCGTAGGAGGACCCATGCCGGGCGTGTGCTGGGTGCGTATGCACACCTGATTTCGTGAATGTTGTTCAAATGACTGATATGCTCGAGGCGGGTCCAAGTGTGCGTCCGTACAGGCAACAGCGAGGAGATATAGGCTCCGGCGTTGATGTTTTCTTCCCTCTCTTTGCTCCTCGCCTCTGGGTTTTGTTAATGTCCTCCCCCGCCAAGATCAGAAAGGGGCGGGCAGCCGCCACGGCGAAAATGCAGCAGCCACATGAACCCAAACCTCGCCATTAGATGGCATTAGAGCGTAGCTGGTGCTCCTAGCGAGCACTTTAGCTCGACAAACCACCCGTCTAGCTTCCATCACGTTTTTTGTTCCTCCGACTCAGCGCTTGTCCTACTCGGCATCTTGATCCGGGCATAGCAATCGAGGCTGAGACGGGCTGGTTGTGTGGTCAAGAGGAAGACATGGGCGAGGGCTGGCCTCTGCTCGTTTGCGGGCTAAAGCGTCAACGCCATTGTCGTTTGTTTCTCACGGTACTGTGCATTGCTAACCGGCAGCCGGACGTCAAATTACAAAGTAGGTAAAGGTACAAAGTAGGTAAAGGTGACTGTCTCATGTCCGGCCGGTGAATCAGGGGACAGACACGAAATTCCAAGACAGCGCGATGTCATGTTGGCGGTAGCTTGGTGTTGGTGTTGGTGTAGACTGCTCAGAGGCAATTTTTTAGGGGAGTTTGGTTAGCTCCAGGCCGTAGCATACGCACCCTGCAGGGGATGTGGGGCCTAAAAGCGTCCCTCTTTTCGGTGCCTGCGTTTCTTCAGGCAGCCTCCTCACATTCAATCTCGTGAATGTCTCGAGTTCATCACTGATCTATTGCACGGCATCACCGCCCGCAACTTGGCCGGGTTGCGTGACGTATCTATCCCCTGAAAGTGTCTTTGATAATCGCGAGGGCGACGTTTGCCATCCCGCTAGCACACCATCCCAGCCGCCAGTCCCAGTCCCACTCCACGCCTTGGTCAACATAACACGGCAAACACCATCATCTGTTGTAGCAGTTTGCCATCTATTTCAAGGCTTTGCTGGCATCATTTTCACAATGGGACAAAAGTCCTTTGTCAAACAGGACAAAGAAACAAACTCAACCACAACACTCATGCAATATTCTCTTGGTTCTCTTTTCCATACGTCAGTCAGAATCATTAGCTTGTATAGCTAGTCTAGTGAGTCTAGGTAGTCTTGTTTCCACCGGGTGCTTAGACCCAACACTAAATCTACAAAACAGCCTAGCAAGGTATCCTCGGCCCCGTCCCGGGCTTCAGTCCCTCGCCCGGGCGTTGTGTCTCGTCCTGACCATGTACTCGGCCTGCATCCGCACATACTCCTCCTGAAGGGCGCTCTCGCGCATCTGCTCCAGCATGCCCGGCACGTCGGCGGGGTTCTGCGCCTGCAACGCCTGGTACGCACTCGCCGCCATCCTCCTGATCCTCACCTCCCGTAGCAGCCCGGTCGACCGCTCAGTCAGCTGCGCCTCGATGCACGAGCTGACGCTGTACCGGAACGAGCAGGGCTCCGCCAGGTGCACGCACGCGTTGCCCGCCTCGCCCACCCGCCCGCAGTGCGACTTATCGTCCAGCAGCGGCGCATCCTCGTCCTCGCCGTCCGCGACGCAGAAAAGGCGCCCGTTGACCCCGTTGGTTGCGCCCAGGAATGGCACCCGCCGGTCGATGATGTCGATGTAGTCGGGGATCTCACGGCTTGACTTTCTGGACAGGCCCTGGCCGTTGCACGTGTAAATTGGCAGCGCCACAAACGACACCTCGTTGCACTCCACGACTACGAACTTGCGGAACTTGGTGTGCACATGTCCGTGTCGCGTGGCTGTCACAAACCTTTTGACCTCCTCCGAGATCCCAGCGCCAAGGTGGAACTCCGAGGCCTCGGTGTGGTGAGCCGTGCTAAAGACCGTGCCGAATGTGTATGCGCTCTTGTTGTACTTGTTTGCTGTGAATTGGAACAACCCGGAGCTGGGCGGCCTGCTACCACTTTGGTCCTTCCTAGGAGCAGTCACAGCCAGCCCATTCTCATCAAAACGGCTGGTCCTCCTGCCATCCCGGGGGCGTTGTCGCTCCGAATCGTGCAGATGGATTGTTAGTGCATTTTGGTGGTTGGGCAGCTCACGTAGCGGCCTGCGAACATCATTCCGTGTGCTCGACAAAACCACAGGAACTTGCGGGCGACTATGTAAGTTCCTGCGGTTGTTAATGCTGTTAGCTTTGCCGTGACCTGTGTAGGCCTGGGGTCTCTTACTCACCCTATGCTGAGCCGTCCTGAAGTACATCTTGATACTGTAGCTGCTGTCTTTCAACGAGAAAGCAATAAGACGTATTCAGTCGGCGAAGTATGAATTTTTCCAAGGGTTGTTGTTCATGCCTGTAGCCATAGCCCATTTCCATCGTTTGCGATCCGGTCTGGTGAGTACTTATACTGAGGGGTCCTTCTTTGTCATTCCTACTATCTTGGGCAGTTTACCTTCACAATGCCGATGGCGCCTTTGTTAAGATTGTCAACAAAGAAATCATCCACTTTGTCGCCAATTGTATGGAATTGAGTGCTGTTTGGAGCATAAATATCTTAGGTGCCTAAGGTACTATAGGTATGTGCGTACCTATATGGCTGTCTTTGTGATTAGGGAATGCATGTTTTCAAAAACAAAATACCTATATAATAGCTGAATCCGACGAGGATCACTCAACGGGTTATGCTCGCTTGGTGTAGTGGTTTATCACGCCGTTCTTATAATGCAATTTAGCCGTTGCAAAGATGATATGCGGATGTCACCAGTTCGACCCTGGTAGTGAGCAGTGTTTTGCCGAATGCTGCTTTTTTGTTTTTGCCGATTTTTTCTCCCTGTTTTGATCGTGGTTGGGTTGAAAAGGTGTCGTGGGTTGTAAGGGTGGTGAAAACATTTTGATAGAGGATCTAATAAATGGTTGTGGGGTAGCGCTCAACTCTAATTCTAAATTCCTCGTGGTCTAAGTCAACATGTGGTAGGGACAGAGGGAAGAAGCAACAGACTCTTTGAAAATTGCTACCTCTCCCACTGGTAACAACAGCACACCTGATATAAATTCCCAATACTCATCCAATTTCATATAACCACCAAAGATGTGAACATTCTATGCTTTAGGACTAGACTAAATCTGAAGAGCCCATTCACGTAGTCACACCGGGTCACGTGACACCCCATGTATTCACCACTTCTAACCATCCCTCAGAAGGCCGTCGAGTCTCACCTACAGAATAGCTAACATGGGGAGTCGACCCAAATCATTCTCTGCACCACCCATGTATGCACCCTGGCACACAGTATCAATCATCAAGCAGTTCAATGCCCGCCTCCTCAACGCTCCTGTCGCCGAAGCCAGATCCGCGGACGAGCGTCTCGCCCTTGAAGAGGTCGAGCCCGTTGAGCGTCTCACCGTCGTCCCCGACCTCCAGCCGGCCGACGACTCCGCCGTCGGCACCAACGACATCTGCGCCGTCCCCAGGCTGCACCTCGTACAGCCGCACCTCGGCTCCGTCAGCATAGTCGTAAACCGACCCGGCGGCGACGTCGCCGTCGCCTCC